>JAOXYF010000008.1:10162810-10179008 GCA_028565775.1 Sternarchorhynchus goeldii
CTATCTATCTATCTATCTATCTATCTATCTATCTATCTATCTATCTATCTATCTATCTATCTATCTGTCTGTCTCTCTGTCTGTCTGTCTATCTGTGTCTGTCTGTCTGTCTATCTGTGTCTGTCTGTCTTATCAGCTGTGCATGCAAATATTTGAGATTTGTACAGGAGAGAAAGAGATATTACTCGCAGTTGCTGCAGTAAAGCTAGGGCTTTCTGAATACACACTAGAGCTTCAGCCTCAATACTCCTCCCTCATTCATTTACATAATAAAGGTTGGCTAATGGCCCTGGGTGATGGCCTCAGGATCAAGAAATTCTGAACTTGCTAGTGTTAAATCATCTTGTTATTGAAAATGTATCATTTCACAGTGACATTTATACATACGTAAGCCCAGTACTGACTATGTATACACAAAATGAATGGCAGCCATTTACCATTAGTACGTATCTCTCATCCTCTAAATTTGACATCTTATAATATGCGGACTGAATGCTATTAATGCTATTAATCACTATGCAGTATATCATTACCTCTTATCAGTTCTTCATCACTGGTCACTTACCCAGCTGGGCCTGCGATATTGAGCACACCACTTGGTATCTCTTGAAACAGATTAACTGGCCAACTGCCAAATTCTGTGACATAAATCAACTTTTGGGTTTTGTGTCTTACTTCTGCTCCGGGGGATTGGTCAGTTGTGAGTTATTAACGGTTCATACAAAGTTCACTACTAAAAATACTAGAAAATAAAGAAACTCCAAAAATGGATTAGGAATGAAGCGTCTACAAGCAAACAATGTTTTGCTTCACATAGACTGGCTGAGTGAGTAAACCAGTAAACGAATTGATTCTCTCAGTGTGTTGTGTCTGTGGTTTCATCATTGCCAGCAGCCCTCTCACTTATCTCTTCATGCAGTGTTTGTTCACTGGGACACCCTTCAATGATACCATATCCCTACACTCATTTACCATTTATCACTCCCTTGCAAGAAAATACACCTGAATAAAGCAATAATAATAATAATAATAATCATAAAAGTTATTCCCCAACTACTTTAGAAGAAGTACCTACTCGTACTGACCATTTTCCAGGTGTATAATGACTGAGTTTAGCTCATTTCTTTCCATGTACAATCTCATAACCCGTCGGCTCCTGTCTACAGGCTGACTGGAAGTTGTGGTGTACTGTGCAGTGTCAGCAGTGTCTCTAGTGGTGGTGATTGACCATAACAATGAAGAGTCTGCATAAGAGGAGGAAGTACGGTGTCTGGTGTCAAGGTGGAGAGCTAAGAACCTCGGTTTGAGAGATGAAACATGTTGAAGATGACCATCGATTTCAGACGAAAATCCAACTGTGATACTAGAATTGCGCAACTCCACAGTCAGCAGTCATACAAATTTCTGAGTATCACCCTTGAACACAATCTCAAATGGGACAGACACAACACTTATGAAGAAAACCCAGTGGCACTTTCATTTCTTGCCTCAAGCACTGCTGGTCTATACTACCATAATAGAATCCATTTTAACTTCCACAGACTGCAATGTAAACAACCACTGTATCAACTGTATGTACCATAACCCTTCTGGGTAAAGGCCTCCTCCATGTCTCTCTGTATTTAGTGGGGGAGTTGAAGTTATACTTTAACTGTTATATATTTATGGCACATATATATTCTCTGCAAGCGTCTGTAGCTGAGCACACTGTATAAATCATTTTAAATGGACATATGACTTTAGTTGCACATTTTAAAAATGGCACAAATTTATGTATATATAGTATCTATGTTTTCCATAATCTAATTTATAGGTTCTCATTTTATTTGTAAGTTTATTATATTGAATGTACATTTGGAAGTAATAAAGATTCTGATTCTGATATAACTCTGATATGGCACTTGGCACTCTCAGTGGCTCTGGGCCCATTAAAAAGCACAGGAGAAAAAACACTTCAACCATATACAAAAAAAATGATAACCACAGATTGGAATTCATGTTCTCTTTCCAGTGACTAAAGAATTAACTTGGAACTCAATTTGATATTTCCATAGTTAATTTGATATTTCCATAGTTAATTTCTGTTTAGAACACCACAAATGACTTTATCTGATGTCTAAAAGGAATGCATTTCCTTACAATTTAATTTCTGGTTGAATGTTAACTCTGCATTAACTACCTGATTTCACATAGAGCTGCTGCAGTCATCCTGTGCATGAGACCAGCTTTGCTCCTGTTATAACTGTACGTTTCACCTCAGCTTGTGCTAAATTCTTGACTTGTGACTGTAATTTAGGTGGCGGTAGAACAGGAACGTTCATTTTGCTTATTGTAGCTGTTGCTTCTAATTGCTCAGACTTCTAGCTTGTCATGTCATCTCGGTTTTACAAGAACAAGCCCTGAGTTTAGCTGCTGTACTGTGCAAAAGGAAAATAGAAAAAAATGCAAGAAAAAAAAACATTTCAGAGGCCACATAAAATATTAATACGACTAATAACAAACGACTGAAGTGCCACTTAGTGGCTTTCAACATTAGATGTGTTAGGATTGAAAAACAGGACTGTACTTTAAATACATAAGTGTTTTTGGTTGACTTTAACAATGAATGCTAAAATATTCATATGAAAAATCTTTTATTGTTCGAAAATCATACGTTCTCTGTTCTTTTACAGTTCTTTCAAAATAGGCCAATATATGACTTATTCTAGTATATTTAAGTATCTCTCATGCAAAGTGGACATGTGTCTGGGTGTTAATTTGTGGGTTGACTGTACCATTGTCTGTCTAGCAGGGGACATTTAGTATCGTGGGTAGAGTGGAGTGCTACTCTGTTGAAAATGATCTCTATTAGGTTAAATACCTTCAGCAAACCGGGTGAATAGATGGATAAAACCTATATTGTAGTTATAATTGAATGACCCAAGAGTGATAGATGTGTGAAGAGTTTAATCAGTGTTTTAAACTGCGCTGTGTAAAGATAAGGTAGAAGAAGCACAGATGAGGGAACCTGCTATGAATCCTGTTTATTATTGCCTCAGGAGACGTGGATACTCTAATAAAGATGCTCCCCACATTATAATTCCCATTACTATAATAACAAGTATAACTTCTTCATCCTTCCTGTCTTAGGTCTTCCTCTACTTACTTTCAACACCTACAAAAGTATCTAGAAACATTCGATATTTGATTACAATTTCACATAATAAATCATGAAAAGGAAATTGCTACTATCCTTAAAATGCGTTTAAAGACTTCACACAGTTCATGTTGGAGACAAACATTAATGATCACCTGTAAAGAAGCACTTGTTGATCTGAACTTGCTGATCTGAAATCATGACGCAATAAGTCAAGACAAGAAATGACTGATTTTATTTTTTATTTTTTCTTTGGTCGTTTTATATGATCTTTTAAAACACATTTTATTAAGAGGTTTGTGGTCTGAGCGTCGTCTGCATCTCTGTGTTCGGTGCAGTATTATTCCAGTGGTTCCACACCACAGAGCCATAAACTGTTATGCTGTGCAATTAACTGTGGGAATTTATTGGCTAAACCTAATTAAGGACACCACTGCTGCATCACATTCCCATTTGAGTGGTGAATTCATCTGCACTGCACAGCATTGGGATTGGAAGCTGAGCGAATGCTTGACAGATCATTACAGTAGCAGGATTCCTCTTTAGCACCTCACTGCCAGCTGCCAACATAGTTATAACCACCTGATTAAATTCCTATTCCTATATCACAAGATCAATTTTCAAGAGATATCTTTTCCATTGTAATTAATATTGTTAATTATTTTAATTAATTTATTTGGGTTTTTTTAATTATTATTATTTACACTTTGTCACACAGTGTAGGTGCAGTGTAAAAGGACTCTCTCCTGTTTCTGACAGCACTGTCGATAGCTGAAGAGGAGGATTATCACATGATGCATACAAAGTCAGCCACTACATGTTTTTATGCACTGGTGATGTAGAATGTAATAACATTGATTTCAAAGGTGTGGTATGGACACCACCCACCTCTTCATATGCTGTAGGGATCACTTGCCCAGGTTCCCCATAACCTACCTGCTGGAGGTGTATGTATAATGCACCCTATAACCTACCTGTTGGAGGTGTGTGTATAATGCACCCCATAACCTACCTGCTGGAGGTGTGTGTATAATGCACCCCATAACCTACCTGTTGGAGGTGTGTGTATAATGCACCCCATAACCTACCTGCTGGAGGTGTGTGTATAATGCACCCCATAACCTACCTGCTGGTGGTGTATGTATAATGCCTGCCAGTCCATACAGTTATGAAACATTGCTTTACTAATAGGAATATATAACAACAGGCCACAAATACCACGATCTTCAGAAATATTAGCTATAATATGTAAATTTTACATTGAATTCACTTTCAAGGATAAGTGCAAATTTTCATGGTAGGCTGTAGCACAGAACAACCCAAAATTTGTGCCTTAGAGACTGGACGGGCAGTTCCATCTGTGCACTGTGTAATGCATATTCTAAACCATAATAGCTTGAACATCTGAGTTTCTGAAGAACAGTCAGCCATCTTTCTGTTAACTGTATGAATATGGTCTAGTGTGGTGTATTGTAATTGCTATAGTTGTGAGATTCAGACACTTTATTGAGCTTTCAGTTGCTCGTCTCGTATTTCTCCTGGTCTCTGAGGACTACAGCAGTAATCACTGTGCTGTACCTGTGTTGTCACTGTGTACTTTTTCTATGCAGTTCTGTAGTATCAAGCTCTCTAGCCATAGGTCAAGTCACTGTAATTTCACATGGAATCAGCCTTTACAGGTGCAAAATAAAGACCAGGGGCAGAATCTAGACCCCAAATCAAATTCATTCATTCCCTGAGTAATGGTTTCTAAAAACTCAAATCGGTCCAGTAAACACTGGTACCAAAAGCACCAGTGCTTTCAGATCTCATGACTGAAAACTTTTCAAATCAGAGTTGCCACTGTGACCTTTTCAAAACAGAACTTTCAAACTGCTCAAGCCTGATTTACTGTGTCGTTTTATTTGAATGTGAATATGATTCAGTGGATGGTTTATAAAACAGAATATATAATGCAGAAGTTTGCAGAAAATATCAGTAATACATATCACTATGCAATAACATTTGAAATAGTGATTGTTTGGTTTTTTTTGCCTCAGCTACATAGATGGACCAGGTGTGGGAACATCTCATTGCTGTATTGTTCAAAGAAGTTTCCCTTTGGGAAAACCTTAAAAAGGTGACATATGAAAGATAATTAATTCTATAATTATTCATCTTCATAATTCTCACTTCTAAGGTCTTTGCAAATTTCTTAGCACTGTCTAGAGCTCTAAAAGAATATTAACATTGCATGTGCACTTTTATTTTGGTGTGATATATGTTCATACATTCCTTATGGCGATTTGAATCTTTCCACTTAGGCAACTCCGCACTTATTTTGAAAACCTCTTTTCTAAAACAGTTAATAGAAGGGTATTTAATATTCTTTGGAATAATTATATGGATGTCTCCTGGTTACCCAATGGTTTGCAATCATATCCCTATGCTGTTAACTATACAGCTCAGCTCTGACCTTGAGCTAAGCAAAACAGGTCAATAGGAACTTGCTGTGACTCACAGTACTTTTCCCCTGGTCCACACAAGGCTAAAAGTTAAAGACGTTTGTCCTCTCCATCAATATGTTTACCCTCTGGCACAAAATCTATTGAAACAAAGTCAGTGTTGGATGTGTCGTTGTAAATGATTAAAAGGAGCAGGACAAGTCAGGAGAGAGAATTTGTATAACAGAAAATGTGGATAAATGATGACAAAATTTGCACAGTTCAAATCCTGCTTGTGATTTTCACTAACCTTGGTTTTCCCCTCTTGAAGCACAATGTAATTAGTGCTTGTTTAGTAGCTAAAAGGTCAAGAACAAACTGTTGATTATTTTATTAATAACTTACGTGACTTAATACTGCATGACTTTGATAATGATCACTTTGATAATGTAAAGCTGGAACTCTTTACACAGGATTTAATAAGTGTTAAATAAACTACATACATACCTAAATATAATTAAGAAAAAGTTATCATTTTAGAAAGTAATTATTTACTTAGTGACAACAGTTAATAACCTTGTACAATCTTTTAATTGTAATTATAATTCATGTTAGTTCCGTTATGAATACAATAAGAAGTTAAAGCTGGAGGTTTTATAAATAATTATTACACGACATTAAAATGATATTCTAGTAAATATTAAAGTAATTTAAAAGCCCTCATAGCTTTAGTTCTGTGGGTGTTATATATTAACAATCACAACAACACTTTTGTGAATCCTCATCTTTTGAAAATTTTCCACCAATGTGAAATCCATCCAGTTACACTGGAGTTGTTACAGTTTTTAATATCAAAACAGCCAATTTCCATTCAAATTACTTAATTATGGATAGAATAAAATATGTTTATCAGTAGTCAAGTACTCAACGTTTTCACACATTGTGGTCTTTGAGAAATCCACGACTAACTGTTTTTGTTTTTGTTAGCACAGTTCTCAGGTCCTTAAATATTTGTAGAACTGGTTATTGTATTATTATGCCAGCTGTTGTGTTTGGGTGTGTAAGGCCAAACCTTGGGGATTATTCTGTTTACATTCTGTTTACTGTGTAGGGCTTCACAAGGTAGGGCAGACTTAGATGTCATTTTATTTGATAAGAGAAATCTTCACAAGCTACAGCATTTTAAAGGTTCGATAAAATATATAAATGCACTACCCTGCATGGCAACTCGTTTTCATATGTAAGATGCATTTACCACATTTGGATTTGCAGCATGTAAAAAGTAATATAAATGCTGGGTTCTTGTCTCAAGTGTTTAGAAGTTAAATTATTGTATTTTTGAAGGTGAGTAAAGATAACCAAAGTCATACCTGCATTTTTATGTTTTAACAAAGTCACTTTGTTATACCCCAGTGATAGGACAGGTTGACCGTTGTTTCTTCATGGAAACAGTATTTGGAGTCCTGCAATAATGTTGTTGGCACTACAAACCTAGAGTCTGACACTTTATTAAAGTCAAGAACTAATCTGTTTTGTACAAACATACATTAGCTCTGATTATGATAATTGTCAATAATAAGTTTCACTACATTAGGTATCATTTCTTAAAAATTAAATTCATCATGATTCTCTCTCTCTCTCTCTCTCTCTCTCTCTCTCTCTCTCTCTCTTTTGCTGGGGGCTTATCAGAAGACTGCAGCTGTGGATGGACTGTCCATAGAGACCACCAGGGCACCAGGCAAGTTGGCAATGGATGCCATCTTTTCATTTCTCTAATTTCACTTTGTTATTTATTCCTTCTCTCCTCTAGCAATTGTTTCCTTGTTTCTACTTTCAAACTTTCTCTCCGTGGAGCAACATTCTTACATGCCAGAGAACACACTGTTTTTTTTTTTCTTTTTCTGATGTTCTCTTTCTCTGCTGTTCACAGTTAGCTGCCTAACATCTTTCAATCAGTAGGTGTCTGGAGTAGAAGAGGAGTTATTAGGAGCCAGCTGTTAGCCTGCCTACCTTGATGCTCTTTTTGGTTTTCACTGCTTGTTTCTACTGTAGTTTCATGTGGTTCCTCGCTGTTGTTTCTTTCGTGCCTATATTGTGAACTGCCTGTAAGGATGTTACTACCACTCTGTAATATTACCCAAGGAAAATGAATCATAAAAAACTGCACATTTTGCTCTTTTGAAATAAAAACAAAACAAAAAAACTAAAGTAAAGCTAAAACATGAAGCAGTATCCACCAGCACACACCCCACCAATGGTATGTTCTCACAGAATTCATGGAGAATAGAACACAAGGGCTAGTGATAAGATGCATGGGATTGATTATTGCTAATGTACATTTTTATAATACAATTATTAATGCATGCAATCACTGAGCTAGTTTAAGAACCATATAAAGTATTTAAACCAGGATGTTAATCTGGACCATGCTAGTAACAGTGGTGCATTCACTATCATAATATAAAACCTATTATCAGCACGCTTTCTTCATTTTCCAAGAGGTTGGTCATGAGCTAGCAGCTGACGCTCATGGAGTGCAGTAAATAATGTGAGATTGTGAGGTATTTCCATGAATAATTTTCATATTTCTTTAAATATTGATTTTTCATTTTTTGCTCTTACTGTTTCCAAAACCCTTTCTGAATGTCTTGACTTTTTCCTGATCTGTAAGTATATCCATTTAAATTCCATACCTTTTCAGACCTGAAAAACCATGGGGATGCAAGTATAATACAGCTCATCAGTACATTCCCACATGGTATTACGAGCCGGGCAAACCTGCACACTGCATGCAAACAGGATTTATCTCCGTTTTCAGTGGAAATGCCTTGTCATAGATATTTATTACATACCCTATGGACATTGTTTTAACTTTTTAGGCTGACAGCTGTAACAAGCACAGCTTTATACTGTCCTGAAGTCACATCTGTTGATTTTGATCTTAATGAGATACACCTTGCAGTTGCTTTTTGCTCTAAATCAAAATGAATAATTATAAAAGCAAGCAACATAAAGAAAGCAAGTTTGAAAGCCGTGTCTTGAAGCTACTGGATAAAAAGACTGGATAAAAACACATGGTTATTTCTCAAAATATGTCCCAGAACCTGAGGTCAGTGAAGTCAGAATGGATCAAAACATACAGTGACAAGATTTTTTTTTTGCCCAAAACACTGGAACATAAAACACGTAGAAAACAGGAACTAAGAACCTGACTTGGAGCTGCTAGTATATTTATTATATAATTATTACAGAATTTTAACATAACAAGGCTTCACAAAGCACAACTGGCCGACATCCAAGGAGGCCATGGGGTGAAGCAGGAGTATAGGAGTTAAGAACTTCTGCTGCATAACCAAAACAATTTGCTTTAATAAGAATAACCATTTGCTTTTGTGAATCCATTGAACAACTTAAAATGTGTCAATAAAATAGGAACTTGGCGATCTTAAATATATGTTTGAAAACGATTGTTTAGCATATGCTAGCTTCTGTTGCTTTACCAAAATATGTGGTGTAATAGACGAGATAGAAGGTTCAGGACTAAACAAAACCAGTGAATCACCACTTCCCACTAGGTATGAATCATTAGATATGATGTAGTTTAGTGTAGATGTTCAGGTAATACAAATTGTTATATAACTCTTTGTGTTATATGCAGCTTTCCATATTATAGGTCACTTGCGTAGTTTTGCCAAAGATTATATATTTATGAATTTGTTTCATGAAAGGAGATAGAATGCAACCGATGAGCAACACTGTTTCTAAAAATAAGTGGAAACGCTCATCTCATTGTTATAAAAATGCTTTATTTGTGCTTCAGTTTGTGGTACTTTAACAACATGCTTAAAAGTGATCCCAGATTACAGCCTGTTCTCTTGTGCACGACTGTGCTGATGTGTTTATTGTTTTGCATGTTGACATCACAGGCACATTCACAGTTTTATTTATTACTCTATTATCTCATGTATTCTTCATCCCTATGTATAGAAATCACAGATACAAATGATTGAATCCATTACTACACAGAGGGAAGGCTGGTGGTTATTCCCACATAATGTGCAGGCAGTAATCCATCCAGTGCTGGTGTGGCTGAAACTGTGTCAGTGACTCAAAGGCCCCTGGAGCGTAACTAGAGAAGGGCCTCCATTACCCAGCCTTGTTTACCCCCGTACAGTCTCTGACCATGCTTTCCACTCTGATGTAAGCAATGTTTAACAAGAACAGTCGCCTTTCACCCTCCAGCATAGGTTCCTCTCAGAAACCCACAGCAGCACTAAATCAGGCATGTTGCTTGCTCCCATTGGGACCAAGTATTCAAAACAGTGCTTGTATTAAATATTCAAAGGAAGCAGGCAGAGAAAGCATGAGACCAAATGATAAGGTTATGGGGCAGGATCTTATAATAGAAATGGTAAAAAATGGAGCAGATTCAGATCTGATGGTTTCTGTGTAAGTTTACTTTCAATGTAGGCAGTGTGAACTGGGCTAGAAAATCATCTTCTAAGATTGTGCCATGATGAAGGGATCTAAAAGGATTCATACTGGATTCATACTGGATTCATACTGGATTCATACTAGCCTGCATTCAAATTGAAGTGAAACCAAGATGCATTCTGAAGCAGCAGACACACATGCACACATATTAAATATCCTTGTGGGTTACCAGAAGGACCACTAATCATGGCTTTCTTTAACAAACTGATAATGACTTCAAGTGCTAAGTATTAATATTCAAGTCCTGACAAGTATGAAAAGGAATGCAGTAAGTAATTGATCGTTACTGCAGTACACTGGTAACCCTAGCTAGTTCTGTTTACTCAAAAAAAAGAGGTAACTCATATCACAACTAATATGGCTCAGTTATATGGACATGGTCTATACAATTTTGTAGGGGTGGTAGGATGTAGGGGTTGCAGGAGGTTCCTGTGTGAAAACGTGTGGCAACAGAAGATACCATGCATTAAACCTTCACCCACTCCTATTTCCACTGTTGGTTGTAGGTAGGTGGGGTAGGAGGAAGTAAAAATAATAACTAAAATCCCCTACAGAAATCAGTGACCCCTATCCACATGATCTGGTGCTAGTACAAAACAACTGATATATAGTTTCACAGCCTGACAATATAACATATAACGGCCATTCACACTGAATAGGTGTCTGTGGTCTTGCTTATGTTGCTGCATCTTTGGGTCTGGTCCCTTTTGAGGTTAGACAACTTTACTTTACTTTTTAGCAGCATGGCAAGCATACAGTAGGTGCACCATGCAGACACATTTGAAGAATGGGTCAGAATACCCACAGAGTAGCTGGTGTGCTGACGCATAAAAAGAGAAGAAAATTAGTTTGGATACACAATGTGCTAGTGTAGAGGAACATAGAGGACTGGGCAATGGAGTTAAAGGAAACCTTGATTTGTATATGCATCTAAGGGTTATCGCTAGATGCTAGCAATGAGGTTATTTTAAACTGGCTCTCTTCAGAGGGGTGCAAGCTTGGCACCAGGAGTAAAGCTCCAACATATTCTTTTAAACAAGCCAAAGTAACACAAACTTTTGGCTGCTACAGGCTATTCATTGCTTTGCAATAGTCTAAAATCATTAGAGCAACATCAAAAAACACTAGAGTATGCACAAGCTAGAAAGCCTCAGATCAGAGCAAAATCAGGAGTATGCGGTTACAAATAGATGGTTTTGCATATGAAAAGCAAACCTTGACAAGGCAGTGTGAGACACTGTGAGCAAATCTGGGCAAGGCGGAGTGAGACATTCATTCACTAGACAAATAACTAGTCTCCAAAGTAGGTTAGAGCAGGTACAAATTACATCTCGAATTTTAGAGAAATGCTGTGATAATGCTGGAATTCCTGTGGCCGCTTTGCAACAAAGCTTAGATCCGCAAAATCAGATCATGCCATTGTTATACATTACTGAGGATGATAAGGATGATATGCTAATGGAATTTGCTAACAGTAGATTAGATCAAGGCCACCAGCAGGGGGGGTGCATTGCCACCCCCACCACCTCCGCCAGCTTCTCCACTTGGGTTAAGGCCACAAACTCGTACAAATGGTGCTGCTCAGCTGTCTCCAGCTGTGATACCACTCTTAGTTGGAGCAACTGGGTTATGAGGCCAAAGCCAACACCCCCGCTCCTAGATTTGATTGATCCAGGAAGACCATGTGGCCATAAGTCCAAGTTGACAGAGAAATGACTGAAGTTCTCGAAAGCTGCTATTCCAGGATTATCAGAGCACAGGGAGTGTAGTCCTATCCAATCAACCGCTAGAACCACTAGTACAGCAACCACAGAAGATCTAATTAAAACAATGACTGGTTCCAACAGCAAACGCTTTGATGTTAGCAGACAGTGATCTTTTCATAAATGTACAGCGCATTCCAGCATGGTTGGTATGCTTCCATGTAAATACCCATTTGAGCGGTTCTGGAGTGCATTAATGCGACAAGCTAGCTAGTGCTTTTAACGTAGAATTAAAGGACATCTGGCAAATAACACTCACAAATATTCCACCAGAGCTAATACTTAACCCTCCAGAAGAACTCCTGGATGGGACAAGTATGACTTCCTTACTGGGGGAAACAAATACCAACATATTATCTAGATATTAGGGGTGCTGTTCCAGCAGCGTGGGATAAGATAATGGACGTAAAGCAAGGGAAAGAACCCACTGAACAATTTACAGAATGCCTTTGGGTAGTTTTTAGGGAGTACTCAGATATAGAAGAATAGACTATGGATAATGAAATCCTACTGCAACTCCTTTAAAATAGTGTAGGCCAACCCGTACAACAGGCAATAAGTCATGGATCAAATCCTCCAGATAACATATTTAATTCTATAGCTCGGTGGATCACAGGGATGGAGAGTCGCTTGAAAACGAACAAAAAGTCAGTTGTGGCAGTTTGGCAGTTGGCAGAAGGAAAACAATGAACCTTGGTCGTTAAAAAAGCATTGTAAATTCTGTAACAGGACAGGACACTCAATCAAAGATTGTTTCAAGCTAGACAAACTGAAGGCTAATAAAATGTGCAAACCCAAGGAATGTCAAGAAAGGCAATGGTCCAAAACACATCACTACTAGCAGGGTGCACACCTATCAGTGAAGTACCAGATGTTAACAGAGCAACTTGTGCAAATCAGTCAGCGGTTAACCCAATGAAAGGTGATAACTCAAAGCTTGGTATTTTTTTAGTATTTTGCCTAATGTAGGTTTAAGAACCCAGTTGCTTAACTCAACAGTTTACTGCACAAGGAGCAGCTATAATGGTTATTGAAACAAACACTTGACAGTAGTTGTTTATGTACTGCATTGTGCATCGAGGATAATGCAGTTATGGCATTCACAAAAGGCTGGATATGTGTGAATGCAACATTTAGGCAAGAAGCTTTGTTTGAAGCCAAAACCAATTTTTCAGATTCAAACTGCGCATGTTTTAGATATGTTGAATGTTTCCATCTTTCCTGGTGGTGAAGTTGCACATACAGCATCTTAATGTGTGAATCCACTCCACACTATGTTGATTTATTTAAAAAGGCACCTATACGATTGCAAATATCCTCTCATCTTATCTCACACACTTTGCACATGGCTCCAAACTCATATTGTGCACTGGATTTCAACATCTGAATGGTGATAGTAATATTAATAAAATCACAAGCCAAATTTAGAATAGTTGTTTCTCTCTTTTGTTGATTATTTAATTAATATGTAAATTGCTCCATTTTTCATTGGTTTTAAGTATCCTATTGCTACATTTATACACCAATTCCCTACAAAGTATGTGATTTCTGATGTGCTTGTTTATTAGGCCACACCTCTAAGTGAGGGTAGCTGTAAATAATAATTTAAATATTATAACTAAAACCACCTACAACTTAATCTTGTGAGTCAAATTAACTAATCAGAAGTTGAAATGACTCAAATTTATCATTGAAGAGTAGTTGGTGTACACTTTAGACATTTTACTTAACTAAAAACAGTTTCTTGCAATTAATATAAATTTTTAATACTTGATGGATTTATTGAGGCTTTAATAGTTATTATTTAACTGGACATCAGGAAAGATTTAAAAAATGATGTTAGTTGGAGAGAGTGGGATCACTGGGATCAGTGGATCCCTACACAAGAGTTATAAAAGATCAGAATTGGTTTACGTGCAAAAATAGCTAAATACACTGTATTGCCAAAAGTATTTGCTCACCCATCCAAATGATCTGAATCAGGTGTTCCAATCACTTCCATGGCCACAGGTGTATAAAATTAAGCACCTAGGCATGCAGACTGTTTTTACAAACATTTGTGAAAGAATGGGTCACTCTCAGGAGCTCAGTGAATTCCAGCGTGGAACTGTGATAGGATGCCTTAAGGTTAGCTTAAGAACAGTGCGCAGAGAGCTTCATGGAATGGGCAGTGAGTTTGGTGGAGGGGGGATTATGGTGTGGGGTTGTCTTTCAGGAGCTGGGCTTGGCCTCTTACTTCCAGTGAAAGGAACCCTGAATGCTTCAGCATACCAAGACATTTTGGACAATTCCATGCTCCCAACTTTGTGGGAACAATTTGGAGCTGGCCCCTTCCTCTTCCAACATGACTGTGCACCAGTGCACAAAGCAACGTCCATATAGACATGGATGGCAGAGTCTGGTGTGGAAGAACTTGACTGGCCTGCACAGAATCCTGACCTCAACCCAATAGAACACCTTTGGGATGCCAGGCCTTCTCGTCCAACATCAGTATATGACCTTCACAGATGTGCTTCTGGAAGAATAGTCATATGTGAGTCAAGGAAGGTGAGTGAACTCTTTTGCCAATATAGTGTAGATTAAAATGACCAACGTCTGAATTGCACAGTTGTCGTTTGAATACCCCAAATTGAATACCCCAAAGGAAACACTCCAACACAGCTATATGAGCAAAACTGGCATCAGGATAAACACAAATTACTTGCATGTTACTGAGTTTTCTGAATTCAGAGTATGGATGATAAAAAGCACGATTTCAAGTAAAGATTGCTAATGATTACTAAAACAATCTGGACTGCTTTCATCTAAAACAATCTGCATTATTTTAGTAAAGACAACATCATGGTTTACAGTGACAGCCTTGGTCATATAACAGGACCTAAATATAAAGATTCTTACTGCTCTACTGATGTGTCTAGTTATTACTTTAACACAGGCAATGACTCATTTTCTCATTGTGGCTCACTTCTTTCATTTAGATCCTCATATAGTCATTAAGAGTTATTATGTGTGTGCTAGACTAATAGCACTACTTTCGAGTTTGAGAGTAGGAACTGTAAGGGATTAGTGGGTCTCTCTCTCTCTCTCTCTCTCTGACTTAGGTCCCCTGTTCCCATTTGCATTCATCGTCTCATTCTATGTCCTACACATGCAGCAGTGGCAAAGCAGAAGCATTACAGTGCATCTATTATTCATCAGGCAACGGCTAATAGCTCAGTTGGAGCTGCTGACACTAAGGTTTTACTCTCAGCTTTCTAATTTTGAATGCAACTTTAAGGAACAGACTGGCAAATGTACACACACTTGTAGAGGATGTGTATTCACATTCACACACACTGGGGTTTATTACATTGCTGTCTCCAGATTTTTGTAGTTTCATTCACTGACTAGATGCTATAGTGCATGAGCACTGTGTAGCAAATCTCTGTTGTTAAAGACCCTTCGGTGTTTGGTAATTGGTCTTATTCAGAATATGTTCACCTCATTTCCACTGAGATGAAAGTTCTGCAGTCACATTGTACCAGGGTAAGGGCCATTTCCATGAGACTTTCTTCATGCGCTTCATGTGTTCTAAAACATATTTGCGTATAATTAAATCCACTTTTATTTGATCCAAGATAACATATCAAAATACTGAGTTAAGGATAATACAGGAACAGCACAAGTGGTGCAGGAGGTGACATACTTTGGAGGAACATATGAATCCTCCTACAGAATTTGTCATGATGAATACCTGTTACCCATTATAACCTCCTCTTCTTCTGATTTACCTGTTTCACCATGAATTGAATAATTAAAAGCCTGTGATCTCATAACCTACTGGAAAGGTTGAAGCATTTTTTTTACTTGTTTTTACAAACAGAATAAATAAAAAATATATTAAAAATGTAAAAAAGGGGAAAAAAATACATGTTTAGTAAGATCAGTGGTAGTAATGAATGCCAAGACATGATGTAGAACTGGTTTTTATTTTTCAAAAGTTTTCAAAATTAAATCAGACAGTTGCCTTGGTAACATACGATGGAGTGGAATATCAGACATAAAGTGGGGAGGCACCATATAATAATATATACAGTCAAATTGACCGTTACAGCTTTTTGAAGTAAAAATACTCCAAATCTTGTACTGTATAACACTGATATCTTTAAAATACCAACCAAAATATGCATTTAGGTAATATAAGTTAGGAATTGTAGACATAGGTGGTTTATTTTGTCAAAGCTATTTCATCTCAAAATTTGGAAACGGTAAATATTATTGTGATATCAGGGTGCACCGGTCACCCAGCAGAGGTGGTACACCCAGTCCATCACACACACACACACACACACACACACACACACACACACACACACACACACACACACACACACACACACACA
>JAOXYF010000008.1:10179108-10206604 GCA_028565775.1 Sternarchorhynchus goeldii
ACACACACACACACACACACACACACACACACACACACACACACACACACACACACACACACACACACACATCATCATTAGTTGAGCTCCTACACCTGTATCTTGTTTGCCTCTTTTTATTCCCTTTGTTGTTTAAGCCCACGGGTTCCTGTCATCGGTGCTGTATGTTAGCAGACATATCCTGTTGACCCGTCACATAGCCTGCGCCACCAATCTCGCTGCGTTATTTAAGCGCCTTTGGAGTTGTTATCACTGCTATTCTCAGTTTGTCTTGTTCATACTCAAGTTGAGCTTATAGAGACTAAAGATTCTCTGAATGTTCCCTCACCTCTCCCTCCCTCTGTGTTGCCAATGTCACAGAATGTGTGGTCTACATGGAGTGAAATCTTCTGTGTAAAGAGGAACGATGGTGGGCTGATGCCATGCATAGATTATACAGGTCTTTAATGAGCAATAAAGTATTCCTACCTGCTAGTTTAGTGCTGGCTGCTCTTGAGCAGCCCTGGGGAGTGTTTACTAAATTAGACCTACACAATGTCTACAATTTTTTAAGGAGGGTGATGAGTGCAAGCTTTTAGTACAACATCAGGACACTATGAGTACTTGGTTCTGCCATATGGCCTAGTAATAGTGCCCGTTGTGTTCCAGAAGTACATAAACAAGATTCTATGGGAGTTTTTGGGTAGGTCCATTGTTGCTTACGTTGACTACATTTTGATTTATTTTGATCTACCAACATGTACATGATATATATATATGCAGTCCTCAGCACTCTCCTGCACAATCTTCTGTTTGAGTTTGAGTTTCACCTCACTGAAGTGAACTTCTTGGGTTACATCATCAGGAAGTGCAAGTTGAAGGCCGTGACTGGATGGTCCAAACCCCAGAAGCACCAGGTGCTCCAGCAGTTCCTGGGGTTTGTCGGTTTTTATCGACAATTTATCTGGTCTTTCATCACCCCGGCCAGGCCTTTGACTGACCTTCTGTGTGGGCAGACTACATGGCTTAAGTGGACACTGGAAGCCATGGTGGCCTTCACCAACTGCAAAGCAGTTGCAGCAGTCCAAGCCCAACAAGTCATTTGTCAACACCTTGGACATGGCAGTCAGCCTCCCAGAGCTGTCCCAGTGAACAGAAAACAAAGATAAGTTCAAACTTATTTCCCCTGTAAATTGAGCCCTGCAGAGAGAAACTATAGAGTCGTGACTGGGAGGTGCTCACAATGAAGCTTGTGTTCGAGGAGTAGAGACACTGACTCGAGGGAGCACACAAAAACCTGGACTACCTGCAGATGACAAATAGATGGAAAACAAGACAGAAGAATGTGAGGGCACACATGCTCTTGAGGCAGTACACCACTGAGGCTCACTCACCAACCAGGAGCTGGTCCTCCCGCTTTTGTGTTTTATGGGAGCTGTTTGCTGGTATCTGGACCGTGACATCAAAGCAGCTAACCCCCATCATCCATACCCTCAAAAGGCTCATGAACATCGGGCAGAAATGGAAATGAGGCTAGCTATCAGGAGGATGAAATTGGAGGTAGAAAGGGAAATCTGTATTATAAGGGAGTCGGTTCTGGAGGAGAACTGGCCGGAGTGCAACCTTCACGTAAATTCTCTCCAGTTTCAGTTCCTGTTCCAGATCCTAGTCCCGTGACAGAATCTGTCCAGTCCTGTGCACTGTGGTGTTATCTGTTCCTGCTGGTACTTTTGACTTGGGTAATCATATTGTGATTTTGGCGCATTTAAAAGTGTTGTAGGTGCACTGAATTGGCCTAAGGTGGTTTGCCCCTCTTTCTTAAATCTAAATTTAAAATAAACTACTCTGTCATGTTTATATTGTCTTTAAGCTTATTGTGTACCATTAAAAGGAAAACATGAAAGGCAAAACAAAAATCTGCCGCCATCTTCAAGAGTTGCGCTTGTGGGAAAGGATTTACGCTTATGGAGTCAAGCTTGGGGAGATTAAAGTTTCTCTTTACCTTCCCTTGCCTCTTGGTGCCCCAACAACACACAGCCATATTTCAGGGTTATATGTTGGACTCTCCTCCCATCCAGTGAGCTTTGTAAATTTACCCATCCTTTTCCTCCTGAAATCATACTTTACTCTGAACCCACCATTCACCTATTACTGAGCCACCTTAAACACTTCGGAGGGTTGTTCAGCCTTAGTGGTCACACTCAGCAGCCCAGGTATTGCTGTGCATCTTTTGCCATCTGTAATCCTCAAGATAGCAACAACACAAGATGACATCAATGTCACAGTTTCCCCTCCTTTAACGTTGTGGTTTCCCTGGCTGCCCTCATTCCGGTCCGTTCCTGTGCATGTTTTTGTTTTCACAGTCTCTAGCTTCACGCTCACTGTTTCATTCCTGTTCATGTTTTGGTTTTCTCCTTCCTTGGTTTCATCTGTTTCTCATTATTCCTTGATTTGGTTTGGTATTTAGTTTAATTGGTTTCGGTCTGTTTGTTGGTTATTGCACCAATGTTCTTGAGTCTGTGCTGTGGTTTCTTGTCTACTTACTCCCCTTGGTTCTTTCTCTGGTTTGCTCTAGTTTCTAGTTTGGTCTTTGTATCTTCCCTTAGCTTCTCTTCTCTTTCCTTGTAGTGTTGGTTTTCACCTTTTCCTTTTCATGTTGGTTATATTAAAGATGGTTACATGTTCTTGTAGTTTTCTGTTGAGTGGTTTGTATTCTGTTTCAGATTTTTGGTTTTGTCTCTTATGTTTCCTTGTTATCTTAATCCTTTCCCTGGTTTTGTATGTCTCATCTAAGTTAATCATTCATGTGCTAGGTGCACTAGGTTAATTATTCAAGTTTATTGTCCTATGTGTTCTTTATGATTTGATGCTGTGTTGTCTTGCTATTATATTATTGTCTGTACTCATTAAACCCAGTGGGTTTTTCCTCATAGTTTTCTGAGCTCAAGCACCCCAAAAGTTACAATGTCATCCCAGTATTGTGTATTTTTAACCATATATAACCTGTGGCAAACATAACCACTTCGCCCGGATTTGTAGAGAGAGACAACAGACCTCAGGTGAACTTGATCAGCAAGAGAGGAGACACAAGCTACCGAGACGACCCAGTCCTGTCCTCCAGCAAGACCACATTCAAACTGTATGATGGTCAGTCAATAAAGCCACAAGGTTAATATTGCTTGAAGATGGAACATGCTGTTGGAAGGTGGTATGTGGACTCAAATTGCAGCTTATGGAAACACAAGATCCCATTACTCCCTGCAAATAACTCAAACTACTCCAAGTGAATAAAACCTGTCCTTCGCAGAATTGAAAAATAGCTCTCCTGAGGTTACATTATCAAATGTCCATAATAGAGGAGAATGTTCTGGAAATGGCAAACAAAAATATTTGTGATCCTTGATGCAAAAGATGGATATTAACAAATCCAATTTAATGAAGCAAGCAGCTATCTGACCATCTTTTGCACACCTAAAGGACGGCATAGGTGGATGAGTGCCATTTGGCATAAGGAAGAATACCAACAGAGGCAAGGTAAAGTACTACAGGTTCTCAGAGGTGTGAGTGTTATTGTAGATGACATATTGGTGTACAGATGCAGAAACGCACTGAAAGACAAAAATAGATCATGACAGGAACATTGAGGCTATCCTGCATAGAGCCACAGAAGTAAACTTAAATGAACATAAGTTCAAGCATCCCAGTATAGCATACATGGGTCGTCATCTTACACTGAAAGTCTCCATACTGACCCTGAATAAATAACAGGCATTCGGAATGAGCAAACACCCACAGATGCCAGATCTCTGCAATGACTGCGTGAGTT
Organism: Sternarchorhynchus goeldii; assembly: GCA_028565775.1. NCBI lineage: Eukaryota > Metazoa > Chordata > Actinopteri > Gymnotiformes > Apteronotidae > Sternarchorhynchus > Sternarchorhynchus goeldii. The sequence goes on from JAOXYF010000008.1 coordinate 10,182,914, forward strand.
TGTGAACTACCTCTCAAAATTCTCATCTCTGTCAGACTTGTGTGAACTGCTCAGGTGTCTAACTGACAAAGATGCAGAACGGGCATGGTTGGTCAAGCATGACGCTGCACTTAAAGACTATCAAACACTTAATAACCCACCACCCAGACCTCAAGTACTATAATGTCAATGAGGAGGTCACACTCCAATGTGATGGCATTGAGACTGACTTTTGTGTGACTCTTTTGCAAAATGAAAAAACCTGTTGCATTCCCCTCAGGGCTCTAATGCAGACAGAAAACAGATATGCTCAAAAAAAAACCCTGCTGAAGATAGCCACCTTACATAGACAGGATCCCTGGAACATCATACTTGCATGGAGAAATACTCCCACTACAGGCATGGACACTCCAGATGGACTCGCACACTCTTGACCATGACATGTGCAATGTGTGACCCAGAATCATATGTGATGTGATGGTACTGAAGCAAACAAAAACTCGAATGAAAGAATGAAATGTCACTATGACATTCATGCCCATGATGTGCCCCAGTACAGGTGCTTCTCCAGCCTGATGACCCTAATGATCTGGAATTCAGTCTGGGTTTTGCTCAACACATGTCACTGAGAAAGCTCTCCTGGTAGTTTTACATGACCTAATGCATGCTGACACAGAAATTTCACTCTTAAATCTTTCGGATATTATGATGGTCTTTGATACCATTGACCATTGGGCTGGGACAGTGGTTTAGGAATATGGCACTAAATTGTTTTTTTGTTCCTATTTATCAAATTGTAATTAGGATTGTAAATCATGTCGTAGTGTCTGCTGGTGCTTTTATCTCCACCATTTGCCTTTGCTTACTTGTCAGAGACAAGTGGCTCATCTGCAGGTTGTTCAGAAAGCAGCATCCCATCTTCTCACTAAGACAGAAGACAATACACCAGTATTGGCTTCTCTCCACTGGTTACCTGTAAACTACAAATATAATTTTAAAATATTAGTGCTGATTTTCATAACAAAAGTCCCAGCCTACACTACTGAGCTTTTATATCCTGATCATAAATGTGAGAACGTTATGAGTTTTTTTTGTTTTTGTTTTTTGTTTTTTTTGTTTTTTTTTTTTTTAAATCAGGGGTTATACATTGTCAACCAAACCACCTTAAAAACCAAAGGAGGAATGGGCCTTTTCAGGTTATACCCCAAAATTATGGGCTATGCAGATATCCCTACTGATACTAGTCAGACTTGATTCATGGTGGGGTTTTTTTTTTTTTTTTTTTACATGTTAAAAGACATTGATTTATTCTCTTGCTTTTAAAAGCTCATAATCTGTATATTTTGTCAGTGGGTATTTCTGCATGGATCACTTATTAAATATATGGATTTATTGTATCTCTTCTATTGTATAGCATTTTGTAAAACACTATGACGTTTTAGAAAAGCGCTATATATAAATAGAAATGTACTTACTTATGTACATATGTACATGTACATAGATTTTCAGCATATATAATGATACATTTTCAACATACATCATGCCTCAGTCAACCATGCAGCAATCATCACTCCTGTTATCCTAATCACCCATTTCTTTAGTCATTGTGTTCACCTGTTTGTTTTCTTTTGAGTTTTTATTCCTGCAGATCCCATCCAGCCTCACTTCGCCTTGGCCTCTAAGCCATTCTTAGTATACCATGCTTGCTTCCAAAGCTGATTCTGCTGCTAAGCCTCTGGGCTCACCTGGTTATCTGGAAGTTGTTTGTCCTTATGTACTTCTCTTATTTTGTTGCTTGCTTGGTGAACCTGTGCTTTTTCATTTATGTTAATAAACTTCTGCCTGCCACTCCACTGCCACCTCGCTTCCTGACTCCATGCCACACGTCCCCAGTATTCTGTTTCTCTCCGTTAATTGAACAATGTGCAGGTTTTGTTGTTGTTGTTGTTGTTCATTGTGGAGTCTTCCAATGATAAGACGATATCCCACTTCCAATGCTAATGAAGTGTAACAACAGGGATAAAAATATATTCTATGAAAGTCAGAACTGAAGAGATGCCTGCACTGCAACCAGATACAGAGACTCTACAGGTGTTAGAAAGACATATCCTGAAATTATATAACGTATAGAAACAGTTTATTGACTCTCACGGTGCTCCCTATGATGAAGAGCTAGATTTAAATTTCATTGTAGTTGGCGTTATACCCAGGCAACATTCACAGATGAACAGATGTGAGCAGCATGAAAATGTCCATCCTAGAGAGTTGCACATCTATTCAATTTGGTCTATGTGGGGAAAACACATACCAGTGTGAGAGAAATCCAATGTTCCAGACAGGTATGTTCCAGACAGGTATCCAACCTTTTCTTCATGAAAACTATGAAAGGGTGTAGAGAGCAGAATCAGGGTGAGTCAGTAATTCCTCAGGCAAAAGATGGTAAAAGACTCCTCTTTCAGTGAAACACATCATATTCAAGTCGAAGGAAGTTTTTTTTCAAAGATTTCACAAACAACTGTGTAGTGTCTGTCCCATAACATTCACCACAGAAACATTTACCCAGAGAGTGTGACAACGATGGTGTCACATAATTGCATTCCATCGTTGTCACAGACATGCAGGAAATTACTACTATGATAACTACTATGTAGGGCTACATCCCCTATACCTACACAAAGTATTTATTATTATTATTATTATTATTATTATTATTATTACTACTAATAGTAATAATTTCTATTATTTGCTGCCCTCGCCTCCTCCCTCGTCCCGTGTTCGTGTGGGTGTGCCCATGTGTGTAGGTTTGTATTCTGTGTGTTGTGTGTGTGTGTGTGTGTGTGTGTGTGTGTGCTACGTTAAATCATTACAGAAAGACCAAAGACAGAAATACCAACTGCCCCAGGATGTCAAAGAGAACATATGGCAAAAAGAAAAAAGACAGGCACTCCCACCTCCCATGCCATTCTCCGCAATGGGGTCTTCACCATTGGACCATTGGGCTGGCCGATGAAGCAACAGCTGGTGGAGTATACACAGCGGGGTAGGGACTTTATTCATACTCCGTCTGACTCAGACTCTGATGTCACCATCGGCTGAGGGAACCCCGTCCTGGTGGGCACCCTCTCCCCACTTAAAGGGGAAGAGACCCCCAGCAACAGTGAAGGGGAGAAGGAGTTGTCCTGGCCCTCCTCTGAAGTGGGAAAGGAGAGGCCAGGATCCAGTGTCTCCTAAGGGCCCAGCCCAGCTGAAGAGGAGACGGAGGAGGAAGAGAGCGCTTTCGTATTCAGCGGGGTCCTCCTGTGACCCACGTACTCCCTCTCCTTGGAGGGATATAGAGGAGGGGGCCCTGCACTCATGCAAGTGCTGCTCAAAAACAGGTACAAGCTACCCAGAGCCTAGATGAGACTCTGGAGGACAGAAGGAGGAGGAAGGGCCTCTTCCCGGTCCTGGATACCATTGCCAAACCAGGACGCACACCCCCAAAGGACAGCCAGTGCCCCTAAGGTGGGTCACTGCTCTCGTGCTGGGCCAATCTCCAACTCTGCCTCACCTGAGTCAGAGATGAAAGTGGAGGAACCGGAGCCCTCCCCTGTGCATCCTCCTAGGGCCCGAAGGTGCCGGGCTTTGACTGGCAATCGGGGCAGAGGATGGTGAAGTACTCACCATTTTAGCGAGAGGAGCCACCCCACAGCCCGCACAAGGCGTCTTACTGCTGCTGCGCCACACCCTGTGAAGAGCCGAGGCCATCAAGAAACTATGGGTGCTCCCAATGGCCAGCGAGCGATTTGTTCCCATTTTTGTCTGTCCCTGTTAATGTGCCAGTGTCTGTCCCTGTTAATGTGCCAGTGTCTGTCCCTGTTAATGTGCCAGTGTCTGTCCCTGTTAATGTGCCAGTGTTTGTCCCTGTTAATGTGCCAGTGTCTGTCCCTGTTAATGTGCTTGTCCCTGTTAATGTGCCAGTGTTTGTCCCTGTAACTGTGTCTGTCTGTGTGCTGTGCATGTCTATCCAGATCCCTGGGTAATTGAAACAGGCTGTAGTGGAGCAGATCTTATGGAATAGAATAACCTGAGGAATCTTCCTCCTACAGTGGGCATTCGTCCCTTAGGAAACATCAGTACCAGAGAAGCTTAGGTGTATGTGTAGGGTTGCTGGGGTTGCAGAAGCTCAGAAAGATAAAAGAAGGATAAAAAGAGAGATTTGATAGGACTGTAGAGAGTTCTTGCACTGCCTGTGGCATTGAAGCACTGACCTTAATCAAGATGTTGTAGATTGTTGTACGAGAGTGCATGCATTTGAAAACAAGCCACTGACGGACTTAAGGCAATTCATTGTAGGATGTCTATGTTGACGATGCCCTTCAGTCATCTTCCTTTGAGGTAGAAGCAATTGACATCTTGTGTTGAACAGAGAATTGTTAGCAGTCTCCAGTCTGAGACTTTAAAAAAACAGCCTTAAATAGAGTCAATGGAATGCCTTTCCTTTGGAGGATCAAGCACCAGTATGGTGGTGATCCTTTTTATGATAATTTCCCTGATCAACAAAACCTGGTTTAGTTACTTTCACATTTCAGATTCCTGACATCCTAAAAAATATACAGAGAGACGTCATCTTTCAACAATGAACAGCATATTTGACCTGCTCAGTTTCCTTGTACCTGTCACCTGTCTGTCTCAGAAAGCCCTCCTCAGTAGCCAGTGAGTGGAATGCAAACATAACTGAAAATAAGTATGAAGAATGTAAAATGATGGCAAAACTCCCTGCAGGAGGTGAAAAAGCTGTGCACATATACAATCGTCCCACACATATTCATGTTTCCTCTCTGCAAAGCCCAATATATAGAAGTATGTGTCCTTTCAGATGCCTCAAATAATGTTATCTCTGCTATTGCTTATCTGAAGGTCACAGATCATGACAGAGTAAGGTAGGCTTTATCTTCTAACACAGTAAGAAAGCACCACAACCTGAGCTCTCTTCCCAGACACGCCTGAGTACTGCACACTGCAGAGATCTCTGAACTCATTGCTGAATAAATATATTTGAGACCTAATACTGTCAAATTCTACCCATACAAGAAAGTAGTGTTAGGTTATATTCACATTCAGGCAAGATTTTTAGTGTTAGTGCAAATAAGTAAAATGTGCAAATGAGTTTAGCACATTAAGGCACTGTCTCTTAACACTGGATTACTAACCAAGCTAAATCCTGCTGACCACTGCTGATCTTCAGTCCCTGCAGCCAAGCATGGAAACAGATGGCTTCCAGCAGGGATTCTCCAACCATCCTCATGGTCCACCACACAGTTTACATTGTTGCTTGATGTACCCTCGTAACACAACTGAACCAAACTGTTAAGAGCACCAAATACATAACACATACTACATCTAGTACATCTGTAGTTGAGTAAAAGCTAAAATGTGGAATATATGTGGAACACCAAGGACTGAGCTCAGAAACACTGCTTTACTTAAGCCTTTTTCTCTACCGTACCAAAAAAATCTATGCAAGATCTCAGAATACTTAATCATACTGACTGTGATAAAGATCAGGAAGTGCGCAATGAGATATCACACAACCAATTAGTATTGGGCGAATTCACTTTCCCAGTTGGAAGTTTCTCAGTTGAGCAGTGGCTCATTTGACATTCACATTGTTTGGCTTGTGTTTGAACATTGCATCAGCTGACATATGGGCAGGAATGGCCTCTGAGGAGATAGTAATGCAGATACTATTAAAATGTGTAATGATGTATATGCAGGAGCTTTCAAATATACTCTGTAAGACAAGTCTGCTTTAACATTGGCCAAGCTTGAAACTGAATCCTATTTTTTAAAGCAGCGGCTTACTGAATTTGCATGGCTGAAACTGTTCTAGTGTAGAATGAAATATACTATCATTCCAAACTGCTGTTATATCACAACTCTATCATGAAAGTGTGTGTAGCACTAGGGGAAAGCACCTTACAGAAGCAGGCCGTCAGGGCAAACCAAAAAAAGCATCAGCAGTCAAATCCAATGTTGTAAATTGAAGCGTAAGGTTTAAAAGCACCAAATGGTAGAACAACATTCTGGTAGAACATTGCTTTCATGTACCCTTACATCAGGTAAGGGTATCATGTACTCTTACATCAGACACAAAGTGAACTAGAGGTGGTCGTGGAAAAAAGCAGTCCTGTTTATATACATGTGCACATGGACAGTCCACAGGTAATTGAAACAATTACTTCTTCAAGCTTTAAACATGTTCCCCACATCTGCAGTTACCATTGTCCATGCTGTTTAATATATGGATCTGCATGCTAGCATACCAGTGCTTCTGTGTGTAGATCTGTTATGGCTTTATTTAGGTACCACTTACAACTGCCAGGATATATAAAACCTTTAGTCACTCTATATTATTTGTATGCTTATACAAGCCCATACAATTATTCTCTGTTTTATAAATACCCAAGTAGACTTCTAAAAAAACCTTTTGTTTTGCTGTATTTATTTAGATTGACTAGATTACTGAATATGGCTAGCATTTAATGAGGCAAACACAATCAGAAAAAAATGTAAGGGAACTCAGGTCCTTTCCTATCTTGAGTTCCTGGATTTTCATTTGTGACGTCTCCATACTTGAGCTGTAGAATTGATGAGCAAGCTCAGAAAGAGTTTTATCTGTATTTTGCACTAAATATGCATTCTTTGTGGATCCTCGTTTACCTAAGAGTTAACACAAGAGTCCCGCAAAACTCCTTAGTTTGTTCTTTCCATCTTGACCTGCCAAGCCTTGGTCCTGACTACTGTTTGCTTAATTACTACATTTGAATTTGTAGCTTTAGCTCTGACATTATTACTTAAATTCAGGACAAACAAAGGAACATGAAAAGCTTGGCTAACTCTTAGAAGTCAAATGTGCTTCTGTAGATGTATTTAGGCATATGAAGTTAAGGAGCTATTTTGATAAGCAGAAAATTGATGGATAGTTATCTCAAAGTTACTTTCATCTCCTCTGTACTCAGAGACCAAAGTATCTGTCACTTATTGGACATATACTCAGGCTTGAGGTCTGTGGTGCATACAAATGGCTTACAAGGCAGCTTCTGACTTATAATTAAGTTTGCTAATAGTTGTCTAGCATTAAATGTTAATTATGTGTTATGCATATTTTTATTTTCATTAGCTTCATCAATTCTAGACCCTCACAGTTGTGTTAATATGGCACAAGCAGTATGCAGACCACCTAATGAACAGCATGTAGCCTGAACTGTAAGAAAACCTGTGATGCATTGTTTTCATGAGCATGTCCTGTTTTTTCTGTCAGTTCAACCTCTATTCACTGTAAGGCCCCTTTTTCCTGAATCAGTGTAAATGCAGTCACTCTTCACATTTTTAATCTAGTGCATGATTTCAGCAAAAGTCAGCAAAACAAATCACATCACAGCTAAAGCCGGGGCTGCAGATATGCCTGCTACGAGGGAACGTAAGTCATATAAATTGTTCTTTATTTACTGCACTTCTGCTCAAGCACTGGCATCTCATTTTCTTTTTATTTACTTAAATATACAAATGGGCTAATTATAATGAATTATATTAGACATGATAGACTTAACAACAAATTACAAACAAAGGTTAGCTAGAGGTGACCACTCCCAAAACACGTAAAAAAAAGATCATGAGTCATGGGCAAAATGTGCCATGTTAAATTCTGTGAGTGAAGTTCTGTGTACGAAAATGAAATGTATTTGTTGGTGATCAAGGTTCTGTGAAACCAGTTGATTATTGAACCAGCAAGCCACCCAATCAAAATCAAAAGTCTTTAAATATGGGAATTCTTCTCTATAGCCTATCAAGAAGATTTCCTTAATAATAACATGTAAATGTACAGACTACACCTTTTAGGACCTCTGTTGGCAGTGATTAGTTCACTAAGTATAAGCCATGGTAACAGCATATTCCCTGAAATCATAAATCACATGGGCTTGCCTGATTTGTAGAAAAAAAATGGCATCTTTATGAATGATCTTGGGGTTAGGGTTTTATATATATATATTTATATAATATATATATATAATGTATATATGTATGTATATATGTATGTATATATATGTATGTATATATATGTATGTATATATATATATGTATGTATGTATGTATGTATATATATGTATGTATATATATATGTATGTATGTATATGTATGTATATGTGTATATGTATGTATGTATGTATGTATGTGTGTATATGTATGTGTATGTATGTATGTGTGTATATGTATGTGTATGTATGTATGTATGTATGTATGTATGTATGTATGTATATAATATGTATGTATGTGTATAATATGTATGTATGTGTATAATATGTATGTATGTGTATGTATATATGTATATGTATGTGTATATATATATGTATATGTATGTGTATATATATGTATGTGTATATATATGTATATGTATGCATATATGTATCTTAATCTGATGTCACACTTTGAGTAGCAGATTACCTGTAATTTCACTTTTTTATTATTTTTATTCCACTTCATTTACCATTACTCAATATTTTTTTAAGAACATAAAAAACTATAATTTTCCTGAAAACCTTATCCTAGATAACACACTTATAATTACAACATGAATTTTGTTAGTTTTCTTTCTTTTTTTTTTATTATATCGGTTTGGATTAATACCTTTTTTGCTCCAGTCGCACATTTTACTGCATAGTAAATAGTAATGCATTGTTCCATTGCACATATGCTCCATGATGCAATGTATTAGTAATAACTGAAACACACTATAATAAATAATTTACATGGAAAACCAGTTCTGCACATACAAATCAAGTTGCCTTTTGCCAAATATTTACGCAGTACCAAAGCAGTATCTTCATCTGTCCTTCTCTGAAAGGAAAACGCAAGAAGAAAAATGTGCAATGTGGTATTTCCAGGGCCTGACAGCATGAGGATGTTTCCTCTGTTACTCCTGGCTGGGACTGACGCTGGAGGTCACAGCTAGTAGACGGGAGAGGGTGGGGGTGTGGGGTAGGATCTGGTGCACACTGTCAGAGATAAGACAGCTTGGATTGATGTGGCCAAATGGCAAGGAGGAAGAATAGGGGGAATTATCTGATATCCCCAGGACTTTAGATTTACTGTGAATGCCAGCCAGGAGCAAACAAGACATTGTTCTATTCTTGGCTGCTGAAAGGAATCACAACATTTCAACCTTTTAGCATTTTGGACTCAGCAGGAAAGGTCTGCTTGGGTTTGCTCAGTGATCTTTTCAGCATGACAGAGGGTGTGGCCACCCACTGAAGGTGTATTTTCTTCTTTTCCACAGCATATGTTTAGAGAAGGTACATTTTACTATCACATAGACATAAAAGCAGAAAGAATAAAATAGACTAGTAACTTTGGTTTCACACCCAGCACCAAGGGTGGTCTAAATTCAAAGCACATCTGACATTTACGTTTATCCACAGTCTAACCAATGCCCTCAGCATGTTGTGAAATCCACTGAAATGCCTTAACAATAAAAGAACTTTTGTGTTTTGATCACAAAAATGGACGTTGAAGACAGTTGTCAGTACTGAACAATGATGTTGTTTCTATATTTGTGGATCATCATCTGTGCTTCCTTCCTTGTCACAGCGATTGTGCAGTCTGACAGGGACCTGTGTGTGTGTGTGTGTGTGTGTGTGCAGCAGTTTAATGCCATAACAAGAGCCTGTGAAAAGCAGAAGCCTAGGCCAGTTTGTATTTTGTTCAACTGGCAGCTGTCTACCTCCACTATCAAGCCATTTTCAATTCTTTCTTTTTTATTCATTTATAGAAGCAGCACTGAAATTTGGTTGTCTCTTGTTGCCTGCAAGTATTGGGATGTTTCTGGGAGTCTCTATATAGAATGGCAAACTGCCATCTGCCATCTATGCGCAGTGGAGGAGGAGCTAACTCAGCAATTGCAATGTATATGACATTGTACTCACTTGCCTGATGATCTTCAAGGGTCCTGCTTAATGTGGGTTGAGCTTTTTGGAGGGAAGTTTTAGGTGTATATCTTGAGTAGAGAAGCCAACCAGCTTATGTTCCAAGGAAAGAGGAGGCTGGAAGCCCTACATGGACTGGAAGAGAGTCAAACCTTTAGATACATTGGTTCTGGACATACTGTGACCAGAGCAAGAACCTACTCCTGCGCTCTTGTGCCGTAGTAGATGTCAGGAAACATTTACTCTGCACACACCTGACAGGCTGTTTGTTTGGAACTGTTTGTTTGGAACATACGTTTTAGCAGGGTGACGGTTAAAAGCAGGGGTTCTGTGTGCTGCACTTGTTTTAGTTTTACATGATGTCCCAACAGTCAGAGGCTACAACACAAGAGGAATGGAAGATAGTGTCTGCAGGTTGCATAAACTGCTGGTGTTTGCATGCGTGACACAAAATCACCCTTGCTGTTCTTGGCTTATTGGTGATGGTGAAATCAATATGCATGAAAAATAGAGCCTATCCAGACTGTCTAGAGCTGAGGTGTGTGGCTGCCTTGATGCATTACAAATTTCGGTGGTCTGTAAAAACCAGGAAAAGAAAACGGGCCACTTCTAATCACTGAATTAATGAATTTGGGTTGACACACTTCTTCTGCTGCAGATGGGACTAAAGAAAGGGGATAACATTTTATTGTGATGGAGTTTAAACCACAGTAGTCGATACAGGGACAGAGACTACCCTCCTTCTTCTCTATGAAGACAAAGCCCATGACAGTAGGAGTCATTGACTCTTCTATGTAACCCAACAAAAGAGCCTCCTGAATGTACTTCCATGGCCTGGGCTTCAAGGATAAACGGAGGGTAAATCCCTGTGTCTAAAGAGTGCTGTCTGCCATGAGGTGTATAACACAGTCACAGAGGAGTTTGGCTGCTTTACTCTTACTAAAAACAACAGCTAGATTGGTATACTCCGGCGGCAGTATATTATATTACATTACTATATTACAGGGGCTATCAGAGCCGATCTGCCTGATCCATCCTGATGCTCTTCCTCTGCTTGAGTCTCACCAATTGAATATTGCTCACTGCTGCTAATGGACAGACTTTACTACAATGCCACAAAGCATCTAGAAAATGCTCCAGTTTGCTTAGGGATGTGTCAATGCTGCCAGGGGATGCACTGATGCTCCCACCTATCTGAGGCCCAACATCCACTTCGGAGGGACTACTCAGTCTAGAAATTGTACTTTAAATATGAACTGCTACTAGCTGAGCTACCCAATGGAGGATTGGTTCCCTTCTGAGTCTTGGTCCTCCCAAGGTTTCTTCCTAAACCCTGCCTGGGGAGTTTTTCATTGCCACTGTCATTAGGGTCTTGGACCAATGCATTTGTAAAGCTGCTTTGTGACAACATTTGTTGTAAAAAGATTGGCATATGAGAGTGGCTAAGCAGTGACTGATGTAGTCCCTGCCCCAAAACTCCTGCTGACCATGAAAATCTGGGGTCATGTTTCACTAACCAAGTGTAATATAAAATAATTTGGTTGTCCCAGGATTTAGTAACCAGCAGTAAAATAGTTTCTGAGGGTAAGCATGAGTGGAATTGTGCATTATGTTGTTTTTCTTGAGCCCAAGGGCTTTCCATCTATTCCCTGGACAACTAATGCTGGTTTGTGTAGCTATCAGGATTCCCAGTTTGTGAGCAAGATCTTGATCATTGAAGTTTTCTGCCACCTCTGAGTTGATTAGGGCTGAAATGTGGGAAAAAATGTTTTGCCTAGTGTGAACTGGCAGAATCCTTCTCGTCATCTCCTGTTCCTTTCCTGAGGGGTAAGACATGCTATGCCTATTTCTGTGGCCTCCAGCTCACAGCGGGTAGGAAGTTTCTGGGTTACAGAGCAACTCTGTTCTCCTGGCCATGAGGAGAATGATCAGATGCATGTAATATTAGTTACTATAGCACTGTGGTGTCAATCCCTGGTCTGAGAGGTCCAAAGTCCTGCTGACCTGCTGAAAATGCACCTGACTCAAGTCATCAATCAATTGACAGATTTAATAGGTGTGTCTGAGCAGAGTAATCATCAATCTCTGCTGGACTCCAGCCCTCCAATACAAAACGTTGACAACTCTGCCTTATACTGACCAGGAGTTTAATCGAACTTGTCATGGAGGGCTAGCCTTATGGGTGAGCTTACAGTTTTGGCTAGCAGGGAAAGAGGCTTAGTCTGGAACAGGCAGGAGAACAGAAGACTTGTAGTTTCTGATTGCTTTACATTATACAGTGTAACTGATATTAGTAACAAACTGAAGTATCTACTTTGAGCTTAAATAGGGAACCACATTTCCAGTAAAACAGCTGGATCCATAGGTTTCAGAATGTTCTGTGACGAAGCAGACTTGGACACAGGGTTAGGATCCATGTGGGATGGGATTATCCCATGAAATTTGAGATAATTATAAATAACAAACTTCTTGGTATGCAGACAAAGAAATTCTGGCAATATTTCGCCAGTACTGGGAGTCTGTGGAGGCATTATATAGAATGGTAATGGAATTGATAGGACACAGGTGAATGTGATGTGTAATAGTATTCAGGGGACCAGAAGCACATATGCATGTAAGTTGGTTCACCACAACGTAGGCCTTCAACTAAGACTTGGTCTACGTTTATATACACACTTTGAATATGCCTTCGCAAGAATATAACCACCAGAAATTGGGCTGTGGAAAAGGGCTAAAAGCAGACATCCAGAGTTTGTTTTTCCATTGCTGTTCAATTCTACAGGGACTGTGAGTGTATATGGAACAGTCAGGTTTGCTCTTGAGAACATCTTGTTTTCTATAGAATGTATTATGTAAATATATATTGCACAAGGATTATAATTATTTATTTCCCAGAAGATTTTATGCCTTGCTTAAAAAAATTAAATGAAATATGTTTTTTATATTATTAAACATGGTGTTTAATGATTACCATTAAATTTATTTTCGACCACGTCTGTAATGATACCTCTGTAAAAATAAATTATAAGCTGTTTTTCCTCAAAGGCTTAGATGGCCTGGATTAATTGAATTGGGTGTAAAACCATATACTGCATCATTATCACAATCAAGCAGGGTATTTACTGGTTACTTATGTGACCCTAACCCTAACCCTAAGTATGGTATTTACTGGTCACTTGATGTGACGGTGGTTTTGTTTTGGTCCTTGCCTTCACCTGTATTGTAAAGGCTAAGGTCCTAGAAACATTTCTATATCAAAACATTTATTTCATCAGCTCAGCTTCTGTTCAATTTCATTATGTCTCGAAATGTTGTCAATGTAAACCAATACCTATTTACAGTATGTTCTGAAGTACAGTAGTTATATAGTTAGCACAGCACAGCCCAAGTCTGTAGCTACTCTTGGAGACCTGTTGTTTTAGCCTTATCTTGAATTGTATACGTTAAGAATTATTTGCCACTGGTTCTACTCCAGAGTTTCTGCCTGAAGATGATGCACTGCAAAATACTAAAAATGCATAATGCATTTTTGATAATGATGATGCAGATTTTGTAATATTTGCTCCGTATGCAGGGAGTGGTGTGTACAGTTTACTGGTGCTTTCCTTTCAAAGACTTCACAATAAAGCCACTAACTGTATATGACAGTGAATAAACTGAAATAGACTAAGAAGTTATGCCACTTTTAAGTTCAAAGGCACAATGCTCATAATGAAGCCTCCTATCTACTCTCAGAAAAGAGAAAATGCAGTGACGGTAACATTCAGCCTGCAAGCCATCATTACCTGCAAATTGTCCCTGTCTGAGTCTGAATGCACTGATGAAAAGGGCATGGCTTTGATTCAGGCCTAAATGTTTTTCTTTTCTTTTTTGTGAGCAGTGCAGAGCCCAGTGATATGTGCTCAGCCAAAGAATTGTGATTTTTCCATAACAACGGTTTCATACCCTCCATGGCTGGACACAGTGAATGAATGCCAGAAGGTTCAGCAACCTCCCAGCAGGATTCCTATTGCTACGTGTAGGGGACTAGCTTCCTGTCAACCTGCTGATTACACCAAGATGTACTGCTGAGTTGGTCTAATAAAGCACTCCAATCAAGGAAAGCACAGGTAAAACCATGGAAAAGGAGCTGGGTTATACTGTATATGTAGTTTATAAGTAGACACATGCTCCATAGCATGCCAAGAAACACTTGCTTGAATGATAACGTAGGTATCTTCAGATTTTTGTGGTAGTGAAAACAATGGCAGAATGCACTTTTTGTTTGTACTTACAAAAAGATGCCATGGAATGTAGATGTTAGTTGATAGACTGTATCATTTTGCCATAAAATGGAGATATAAGGAGAACTTTTCATTCTTTATGCTGGGGTATAACAATTCTAATAAAACTAATAATCTAAACTGAGTATTACTACTGTTAAATTATGTCACGCCAATAACGTTATTGCAACGTTATTGTTATTGCAAAATTATTTGTAGGAAAATGAATGGTTCAGGCAATATACAGGACATATAAACTCACTGGCTTTATCTTGCAAGGTTTTTCATGTAGGCAGTAGCAAGAATCTTTGAAGTCAAGCTACAGATAGGCATACATTAAAAGTCACACTTTTAGAGATTTGAGATGGTACTTTTGGGTGAGTAGTATTTGCAATAGGCACTGGGGTGAGATATGGTTGATTTTCTCAGTAAGGTTCATACACATGCTCTTGCCTCACAAATCATTTGCTTTGGAAAGACTTTAGTGGAAAGCACTCCTATTCTAATTGGAATCTGGAGCAACATCAAGGTTTTCCACAAGGTGAGATCTCCTTGGGCATTTGAGCATGTGCTAGCTCCATAACTCAAAACTCCACTGGCCTGCTCTCCTCTGCAGTGCTCAACGGTGCTCATGTGAGCTACAGATAAAGACCAAATTCTCAACAGGTCCAATCCTGATAAGCCCGGTACTCAAGGGGACTCCAGTGTGATAGGGCCTCTCGGCAAGCTCACTGAGACAGCTTATCTGATTCAAGAAGTGCTGATCATGAGTAGCGCCAGAGTGGGACACATCCCAGGCTGACTCAACTCTCAACAGACATGACCCTTTTCCCTCTGCACAGATACCTGCCTTATCTCTATCACCAAACATCATAAAAAACACTGAGCTACTTTCAACCTGCCCCAGCTTTAATGAAGTAAGAACACTTCCTCTCATCGCAAGAGACGGTCGTTGTCAAATCATTGTAGGTCAATGATAACGTGCTGCTGGTTGTATGTAATGAAGTTATGTGTTTTGTAAATCTTTTAAGAATAGACTGAATACGTATCCATCGTCTTAGTTCAGCTAAAGGTGTATCTAGACTTCCATTCATTTGCCGATAACATTCGTTAGATTCTTTTAAAAGTTGAAAAAGAAATGTTATAACGCATTGTTTCAAAGGACATTTCTATCATACATTTAAATATTTTAGTAGTATATAAATATTTTTAATTTAATGTCAATGTGAAATCTCGTACGTTATTATGTTAAAATAGTTACATATTTATGTATTTTTTAAAAAAGTGTAGCCGCAAACTCATAAAACCGAGCACGTAAGTTATGTATCACGGTGCACACAGCCCCAGGGACACACCCAGTCCATCCATCCTCTTGCACACACCCCTACCACGTTCACAATCACCTGTTTATTGACTACACCTGCTACTCATTCCACTTGGCACTCTGTTCACCTATATAATCCCGCTCTCTGACACTACACATTCGTCTGAGCTATCATCAAGAGACGTTATGGGCTGTTTGATGGTGCATCGCTACAGCTCTCATCGTCCAAGTTAAACGTGTTTTTTGCTTTCGCCCTTTTTAATTTTCTGAACTGTTTTTAATTTTCTGAACGCTCATGCTTCAGTCCTGTCTTTTGGAGAATTAAACTCCTTTTGCTCCGCCCACGCCTAGCGCATCCTCCTTGACGCCTTACTTAATAGTAAGACAAATAATTTTAAGTGAAGATGTTGCACAGTTCAAAAGGAAAATTGTGACTGATCTCAACAATATATTAGACAAAGACCAACTTCATCTTACTGTATTTTAATAAGGAATAATCGTGAGATGCGAGTGAGAGAATGGAGCTTTTTTTTCTCCATTATAGCAAAACCAAACAGCAGTGAGCTAACAAAACTGGAACCGAACAATGCTGGCAGCAAAAGTGTCGAGATGCTGAAAGGCAGCAGAGCAGCAGTAGCACTCAATGGTTCTCAGGAATTATTGGGCAACACACAGCACTGGACAAATGTTCTTGTGGTCTTAAATAGAGGAGAAACAAAAGACGTAAAACAAAGCACGGGTGCATGTGGTTAGCAGTCAGATGACTGTGAGTGTGGCAGGTGCAGTGTGTGTGTATGCCTCAGCGCTGAACTTCCAGGAGAGTGCATTCACATTGGTGTTCCATTCCAGTCTTTAGGCACCCTGAAACACAAACTGAGAAAATTGCACGTTTTCCCACTTCAGGTAGATTGCATGTCCATGGAGCAGGTCCATTAGGGGCTTAGCCATGGCGCTGTAGGAACTGATGACCAAATGATAGAAATTGGTAAACCCCAGGAACTCATGCAGCTCATGGTGCATCTGGTGTTGTGTCCAGCTAGTCACCGACTTCACCTTACGAGGCTCCACTTGTATGCAATCCTTCCTGATGATGTAATCCAGAAAGTCACCTCTCAGAAGCTCTCACTTCAAGCTTGCAGTAGATTATTGATCTGGAGTGTGCGGAGTACCTGCCGTACGTCAAACATACATTGGTCATAGGACTGCAAATGTATCAAAATGTCGTCTGATGGATCTACCCAAAAACCACCTCAGGCCTTCATTATTGAATGCTTGATAAAGGCAAGGTGCTATGGCTAGGCCATAAGCAAGAACCAGATCCTCATAGTGTCCTCAGGCCATGCTAAAGGCTGTCTTCCATTTATTGTCTTGCCTTCTTTAATCCTAATAAGATTATAGTCACTACACAATCTAGTTTAGTGAAGTACTGAACTGCTCAAGGGCTGTAGGGGGAACAGTGGATAGTGGTACTTCACTAACAGGGCATTTAAGCCCTGGTAATCCACACATGGCCTCATTTTTAAGAAAGAAGACATTGGCTGAGGCAAGCAAGGTAGAGAGGTGGATGTAACCAATGGCTAAATATTCCTGGATGCTGCGTTCAATGACCTGCTCCTCCTCCTGGGAGAGTGGGTAGACCCAGCACCTAGGGGAGACAGCTCCCTTCTGCAGATTTATGACCCAGTCGTTCTCATGGTGAGAAGGGAACTGGATGGCCTTGGTAGGACTAAAGACCTCTTCTAAGTCCAAGTGAGGACCTACTGTATGAAGAAGTTGTGACCAATAAACGTTTTAGTCATGTGCACGTAACTGGGGGAGCCCTAGTGTTATTGGCTGGGATGGAGAAAGGAAAAAATAAAGGCAAAAGTGGGATGAATCTGTTTATAAGGTCCTTTGCCCGTAGGACATCCATCCAACCCGCATGCACAGATGGGATTGCAGAGGAGCAGGCCGGAATCCCAGTTTCCTGGCAAACTTCCAGTCCATTAAGTTTCGTGCTGCTCTGGAGTCAATCAGGGCTGAAACAAAAGAAGAGTGACCTTTGTACAACAACTTCATTGGCGGACGAAACATTGCTGAGATGGGAGACACTCCTCTTCTCTCGTCAGCCATACACTGGACTCCACCCCCACCAACACCCCCACCCTCATCCCCCTGCTTCATCTTGGTGGTGTATTGGCACACTGTAACAATAATAAAGAATGTTAAGGCCCTAAGGCACAATCATATAATGTTTAGATGATAGTTAGGGGATATAAATCATATCTTTCATCACTGGTGTCAAGATTAAACCCATATTTGATTGTGTATGTAGTTTGACAATCAATCTGTTGTGTCCACTTATATGACTATAAATGTTCTTGGTTTTGAAAATTCTTGAAACATTAAGTTTAACGATTTCTTTTGGCATTTACAAAACCTCACTTTCTCACTCAAGAAGTCATAAAGAACAGGATGAAAGGTTTCTGTTTGATGGACATCTTTCATCAGTTCAAAAACAGCAATGCTATATTTGCTTCACAAAATCTAAATTCCTTTTAGGAGATAAAGAACATTTCTCATTCTTACTTGCCACAGTAGTTTAGACATTAGACAACAGCTTTTCTCTAAAAGTTTACAGCTTCAGAAGTTGAATAGTTTTTGATGGTCACATACTGCTACCCAAATGCCACTTTGAGCATTACTGCAGACATTTAGATTTATTTCAACATTTTAAATAGTTGTAATTTTTCTCCAACTTGAAACAGAAAACTGGAGAAGGCATGCTTGAATTACATTCTTAAGAGATAAGAGGGACCAGACTCTAATCCATAATGGTAATTTGTAAAAGAATGCATCATCAGACCATCTGAAAGAAGAACCCTTTTCTAGAAGCCTAAAGTCGATATCATGACTGTCCAAGAATGGAGAGATTAAATTATAGATATAGGGAACTTATTGTAATTAAATAAATTGACCATTGCATTTTTAAAAATCTTAAAAAAAGGTCCATTTAGGTCCATTAAGAATTTTGGGCCAATCAAAATTCATTTCATTTTCATGTACACCTAAAAAGATGGATATCGCTTCCTTTCATCACTTCTGTAACAGCAAGTACTTGTCCTACTCAGAGAGTCTCATTTAACAAATACAAACAGAATGCATACGTGTATAAATCATGCAGAAAACAATATTTACATAAATGTACACACATTCATGAACATTACTCGATGATGTGTCTGTGCAGAAGCAGGGAAGCCAAGCAGATGCTGTCCCAGATAATGCCTGCATCATGACTATGAACCTCACACTTACTGGCCTATTGCTCCACTAATTACCCAACAAGAGACAGGCAGCCTTGTTTAATGCATGCAGGTAGGCATAGTTAAGGCAACATTCACCAAAGCTGGACTTTTGGTCTCTGTGATCAGTGAAGCAAAAGACTAAGACATCCAAATATTCCCTGTTGTATCAACTAATACTAATTATACGAATTTTAATTAGTATAAGAAAATACCCTTTAAGGTGGGCCAGTGTGATGCAGATGCACTCTAATAAGGGTTTGTGTATTAAAATAATAAATACAGTACATATGTTTATAAAAAATACATTTTAGAACAAATATGACATTTAGTATATATGTATGTAAATGCATTGCACCGATAACCTTATATTGATAGCCAATAAGATGCATTTTAAGATGCATATCTAATATAGCCAGCTGTCGAGGTTCAGTGAACATGTAAAAATAGCATGCAATTAATGGCTGATTTATGGGGATATTCAAGTTGCATAGAGACCCATCACTGTCATCTTCAGGACATTAAGAACGAGCCCAGCAGTCAAGTTGAGCAGTAATACTGACGATGTGTTCATCCAAGTTCATCCTGTTTGAGCAAGTGCCTACCAATATTAACTCAGTAATGTTTTATATTCACGTTTTATGTCAAACTGCTTCCTTATGACCTCTTAAATGAATGTTGAAGGCCAACTGGATTTATTAGCGGACCACCTTTATGATGGTCATTTGAAATACATGGGCACCTGTGAGCACACGCCCCAATTTACTCACAACTGGCATTCGATAACAGTCACACATTCAGCTAACAAATCCGCTGTCTACACAGCATATGTGAGCCCAGTGGAAGGTTTTCAAAAGAGCCTGTTTTGCTTGAAGTCCTCGTGTAATTTTGCATGTTAGTTTGTAAGCTTAATGAATGAGGTCTACTGTTATTTTCTTTTATTATCTGGTTAAAAATAAAACGGGCAAAATTCTAATGTCAAAATTTATTCTTCAGCTTAATAACTTGCATTATGAGCACTAATAATACCTTCAGGTTTATCACAATTATGAGTCCGTAGGAAACTGTTTAATGTAACTGTTTCATTCCCATTAAAAAGTCAAATCTCATTATAATATAATCAGGATTATTGTTATTAATATTAACCAAAGAGGTCTGGATGACTGATGATATGTAATCACTGTTTAATTTGTCACAGCAGTGATGTGCATGTTCAGTGCTCAGTACAGTGTCATATTTTTGATGTTGCAAAGCTTAGTGTGATCAACAAACACACCATCATAAACTGGTTTAGATCCCAAATACGTTTTGTATTTTTTTTTTTTTTTTTTTTTTTGCCAAAATGGCCTCAATAGAGTAATATTGTGAAATGTGTGACCTAAAGACTTTTAACGGCTAACTGCTGGAACTGTTATTGCATCTCAACTGTTATTGAATCTGTAGCAGACAGCAGGGGAAAAAAGTAAAATGGCCTAACTCTGTGTCCTAAAATAGAGTTCATATGGGAAATGCTATGGCATTATGTTTGAATCTAACAGTGTATTTCCTGTGTATTTTCCTGTGAAAAACCTGTATAAATGCTCTCGGTCTAAGCGGGTCTCGTGCAGCAGGTGTGCATCCACCCTGTGCTTTTGGCCTTGTCTTCAGAGTAGACCACACAAACAGACCTGGCACAGACAAACATGGCTGAGATCCTCACGGATGGCAACCTGCCACAGGGTGCAAATGGTCCTATTAAAGACAGTGCTCAGTTGGTGGTGTGTTTTGTTAATGAATGCATTACACCTTTACAAGCAAGGCTTTCTGAACCACAACCTATGACAAAGAACGTAATTGGACACCAGATATGTTGAGTCACTACCAATATGCTATAATCACCTGTGTGAAACATAGGTTCACTGCTCATATTCTGCCATTGTTTTGGGGTCGTCCATTTTGCATAATATTTATCAAAGATGTGAAACTGAAATTAATGAGGGAGTGTTCATGCAAAGGCATGGGCTGTTATTAATAACATACTTAAAGCTATTTGTACACAACCATAGTCAACAATTGCAAAGCTTAGGCAGATCTGATTGGCTACAGATTCCTCCATACTGACATCAATTCCACCATATTGTTTTTTCTTCTTGCCTATAATGCAGACACCATCTCTCATTATCACCTTCTCCTCTAACTAAAAGCAGAGGACAGGTATAATAAATGAATAGTGCAATGTATCCCCGAGACAACTGCAAGAAAGAAGGGAACCAAGAAAGGGAAGAGAGACAGAAAACAACAATCGTGGCCAAGAAAGGGGAAGAAATCCAATTTCTGAGTTGATGTTTGAAGCCCCTTTGGGTGTTTGGTCAGGAAGCAACTTGTTACTGTATGTAATGTGAATGTAACAGGAAAACAGTAGCCATAATGGATGGTCTGATTTTTTTTTTCTACTAGAAGGGAATCAGAATGATGGAAGAATGAGAGACATTGCATTCTTCATTAGAGAGCACAATCACGTTGGCAATCAGCACCTACGCTGTTAAGTGAATGATAATTAGTTTTAATATGATGAAAGCTCATGTGAATCAGACCATGAAAACTCCTGAATTACTACATATATTTGGTATATATTAAAACAAAAAAAGTCCAAGCCTAATATAAATAACAGCAATATATCTGGCTGGTACTGCAGAGGCTGCTCAGTAAAAGAACCATTTACTCGTGTAGGATGAAAGGCGATCTCCTCAGATGATGTACCCACTGTCTGGTGGATTTTGTATTTTATTCTTCTTTGCTGAAGATTCTGGAACTGATTGATCACTGGACACAAGACAAAACCTTCCATCTCTATCAGCAACAAACAAAAACTGGTTTGCTTACTCAAAAATGTGCACCATGGAAAAGAGGGTGATGAGCAAATTAAGACTAGCAAACAAGAAGATTTACAAAACAAACAAAAGAAGAGGGTTCTAAACTTAATGAGCGGTTGTGACTAAGAAACAAAGAATTATTACTTATTCTCTCAACCTCTCTCTAACTGTACTCGTTTACCAATCTCAACTGTTCTATGCTTTTAACAGGTAAATCTCAAAAGAGTGGGAACGCCCTGTTCAGGCTGGAACACATTGTTTCTACTGAGGTTCACCTTGAACAAAGATAAGTAAAAAAAAAAGTAACATAAGCTCAATCACTAATGTGGAACTCATGGTCTTCAAATTTGCATCACTTTGCAAGCAATTACATTGTCAACAACTAAGTCTAATTTCTTCTATAAGTTAAATGGACAGAACTGTAGTTTGTGATTAGCGCAGCAGAATAGATCATTGGGACTGACCTCCCCAGCCTGAACAGTGTCTATGCCTGCCCATTAAAGAAGGCGACTAGCTGCATGAGCAAGGACACAACACACCCTGTTCACTGCCTCTTCAGTGTGCTGCCATCTGGAAAGTGCTACGTGACGCACAGATCAATACAATACAGAGAAACAGCTTCTTTCCAAAAGCTGTGGCTTCAGCAACACCCCACTGAAAACCCTCCCATATATCGTCACCTTGCACTTAAACACTGTGCACTCCGCACCTTTGCACATCCAGCAGTCACTTTACACATGCAGAGAAATGTAACTATTATTCAGATTATAATGTCTATATCTGTTTAATCTGTAGATTACGTATATGACTATTTCTATTAAGCCACTTTAAAGTGTCTTTTAGGTGACAGGCGCTGAAGCATCTTGTCTCTGCCCGGATGCGTCTCTTGATTCTCGCTTCAGCAAATGTGCAGCAACGAAGAGCAGAACCTGTGGGCTTTAAATACTGTGAAACTGAGTGCAAAAGTAATGGATGACAGGTGTGTTTAATAATTATGTGATTGAGAAGGTGGAAGGAGTGTGTGTACAGGAGTGGGCGTGTCCCTGGCACTGGGTGCCCGGCACACCGTGACAACAATGTCTTCTGTAAATACAGAGTGAACTTATTTATACTGTAATTTACTCTCAACTGCTGTTTATGTACATTGTAATTCACACTATAATCTCAAATCACTAACCCCCCTACCGTCTATATTAAACTAAACTTTATATTGTAAATATTAATCTGAAAGACTGTAGTTTACTTTCTTGCTACCCATTCTGCTGTTCATATAAATACGTACATTTATAAATATACAGTATGTTTTGCTGGGAAAGCTGTCAACAAAATTTAATTATATTCGCATATAATGACAATAAACACTTTTACTCTTTTACTGTTAAACTATTATTACTGTATAGAAATCATTAGAAATAACATTTGTAGAGGAAGAAATGTATCATTACAGCACTACTCATTTTTGGGTTGTGCTATGTATACTGGGGAAAAAATGTCAAATATTCTTGCAAGTGAAATGATACAGAAATGTCCTTGCGGTGTGCACACATATGTTCCAACCTGATGGAATTTGGGATCAGAGTCCTGCATTCCAATCTGTGAATTCCGACACATAGGATAAAACAGCAGAGAGTGAGATGGCCATGACAGAGCTGATAAGCCTTGCTTGGGGCTTAAGGGTCGTTTCGTGGCTGTGGTTGCTAGGCCTCTTGGTGCAGCAGGGATCCTTGGAATGTGAGACTGTCAGTTCCAGGAGAAGGGCTGAAAGCTGTTTCTAATAAGGAGGAGAAATAAGGAGTATGCTATCTTTGTGACAGTGTTCAGTTGTTTTAGTGAGAACATTAGGAGATGTTGCATGACACATTTTCTTTGTAAATGTTTAGCAAATGTATCAAGGCTTTCTTCTCATCCTCCATTATTTTGGTGGATAGGAAAGAAGGAGAGCCATCTGTCCCAGGACAGGGCACAGTAACCAGTGTAGTACTACATCTGTTCCAGGACAGGGCACAGTAACCAGTGTAGTACTACATCTGT
>JAOXYF010000008.1:10211337-10224955 GCA_028565775.1 Sternarchorhynchus goeldii
GGAATAAGGCTGTAACGTAACAAAATGTGGAAAAAGTGAAGCGCTGTGAATACTTTCCGGATGCACTGTATATATATCAAATGCAATCAAGTGTGTATAACTACATTTCACTCTCACACATTTGAAAAAGGGGTTGATGTTATTCTAATGTTTTCAGCAACACACTGTTCATGAACTCTTCAGCGCTGAGTGCTGTGTGCGTCTGTTCCTGCAGGCGAAAACCAATATCATCCTGCAACTTTTTGGGAAAAAACAATACCATAGGAGAAGGGAGTATGTGACTTTTTGAGATAAGACTCACAAAGCACCATAACCACATATTATGCAACATATAACAGTAATAAAATTAAATAACAATATAAAAAATCCCCAGCACTCCAGATTGAATGGATCATTATGCCTCTTCTCTGTTGTAAAGTAATAGTGAATGTGAAGCTGTGCCGCACAGCAGGAGTCCATCAGGAGGGGGTGAGGAACATGCTCTGGTTACTTGGGCCTCCTGGATTGGTCAATGTTATCTGCATACCTTCTGTTTGGTTTGGCTGAAAAGTTTAAATGTGAAGGAGAAGCAAAGAGGTGGACAAAGGGAAAGCAGAAGAAAAGGTTTTTGGTTACTTCACCACAGAGATCTGGCAGCCCAAATGTAAATATTGTCTCCTCCCACTGAGGAACTGCCTGGTGACCCAAGCTGTGCTCATGTTTTCCTGGGATTCCTTTCTGCTTCTTTGATATTTGTCTTGCATTCATCAGAAATTCCACTAATCTGTTTTTCAGTTGTTTTTTTCAAACTGCTGTGTATAATACTTGCTGATTGTTACTTGTAAGCCAACTTATAAGACATTTGTGATTAATGTTTGTAAGCCAAGCCATCATGAACTTTAGTAAAGTCTTTCTGTAATTCTCCTGTTTATTATTTCTTTCTTGTTACTTTGCTGCTATAGCTTTGCTATTCTGTGTTTCATAATTTTACTTTTGGTTAAATAATAAATATGGTCAACAATGTTCATCAGGTTATAAATCCTTTAATTTTAGTTGTTTGGCAAACTCTAATCGAAAGTAAATCTTTCACAGTAGTTCTTGCAGTGGTGATTTTTTACATAATTGTCCTTAGATCGTGTACCAAGACACACTACAGCCATTAAGCGTCCTGTTTTTAACTCCTGCTGGGGAACACAACACAAGGTTGATTTCCAATAAGACTACAACTTTCTAACATTTTATATTTTGGAGACAGATTACTTAATTAAGTTCAAATCAAATATCAAGCACTCACTGCTCTTGTTTCCGTTATTGGTAAAAGTCAGTGGAGCAGAGTAGAACAAATGAAAGTCCCTCCAGCATATTATTGCAGTTGTGAGACCTTTCATTTGCTGGTGTATGTGAGGAGACCACAAAGCGGAACAAATAGCACTGGTTGCTTGCAAAGGTTTAATTGTAGGACAAAGAAAGGACAATGTCATCACTTCACTTGAGCTACAAATAGATTTTTAATTACTGTTCATTTGCAACCCTGCACTTAGTGTTATGTTTACTGTAGAAAGCCTAAATGCTGAGGACTGAAATATAGTTTTTATATATATTTGTCTAAAATCTTGGCCAACTGCTGAGTTAATGTGTTCGAAGTCTGTTTTTTTCATGTATCTATTTTTCCCTTAAAGCTGTAAAATTGAACAAATCCTAAATATTGTTGCATTTCCCTAACATGTGGTTATTGCGATTTGGCAAGAGAGGATAAATTTAAGCATCCAGTACACAATGACAGCTGTAGAATTGCCATTATTTTTATACCATGTATGAGGACGCAGATATTTTCATTTTAGATTTAGATCTTTTTTGTGTCAGGTACCTGATATTGCTTTGGCGGGCAATATTTTGGCAAAGCTTTCCGCATTCCTATAATAAAGTGTGAAAACCAGTGACAATGACAGCCAATGATATTGCAGCAGAGCTTTAGTCAACACATTAAATGTTTAAATAAATTGTACATCCAAATGTTAAGAGCTTTTCTTTGTGTGATTGTAGATTGTATCCATTTGCGATGGAGTATTAGCACTCCCATCCTAGTCACAGTTCAGAAACAGAAAGAAGCAGCAGGTAGCATAAACTGTGTCACAGGCAAAGAATGTGCAGGCAACAAGGAAGGGAAGTAAAAACTCAACTCCGACTGAGGGGTGTAATAAAAGTATCAAAAGCAAAACTGAATATGCAAGTGTATTAACAGTAACCGACCATCACAACTTCAATTACCAACATGGTCATGGAAACTAAACAGGTTTAAATAAGAACAAACATAACTATATAATAACCCCTAGGTGGTAATAACAAAACCGATCGCTCAGACTGTCACACTCAGATGAACAGAATGGACTCCTGGCCCAGGAGCTTAAAACAGACATAACTATAACAAAAGCAACCCAGTAACTTCAAAGACAAACAAGGTCTTAACAAGTGCTGGGCCTTTAAATAATAAATAAACCTCAGATGATGAGGTAATTGGTGGGTAATGCCCACCACATGAGAAAAGCATGGACAACAAAAACAAAGGAATGAAAACAATATCAAAACAGTCCACGTGCTTGTTGTTGCCACTACCGGAGAACACCAACAGGGGGGTCTCCATGTCATGAAAATATAGAACACCATAAAACATGATTTGGCCCTCAAGTTATTGATTATAAATTGTGGTAGAAATTCCTGATCATATGAAATAGAAATATATTAATATATGTGGGTATATAAAAGCCTTTACTGACAGACAAACATAGGAAGGCTCATTCTGAGTTTGCCAAAAGGCATGTGGGAGACTCCCAAAATGTAGGGAGGAAGGTGCTCTGGTCAAATGAGACCAAAATTGAACTTTTCGGCAAGCAGGGAAAATGCTATGTCTGGTGCAAAACCAACACGTCTTATCATTCCAAGAACACTGTCTCCACAGAGCAGGGACTGGGAAACTGGTCAGAATTGAGGGGAAGATGGATGGTGCTAAATACAGGGATATTCTTGAGCAAAACCTATTTTGGGGTGTCAGTGATTTGAGACTGGGATGGAGGTTCACCTTCCAACAGGACAATGACCCAACACATACTGCCAAAGCAACACTCTGGTTTAAGGGGAAATGTGTAAATGTATTGGAATGGCCTAGTCAAAGCACAGATTTTAATCCAATTGAGATCTGTGGTTGGACTTGAAGATTGCTGTTCACCACTGGAAACCATCTAACTTGAAGGAGCTTAAGCAGTTTTCTGTTATTTTGTCTTATTTTGTCTTATTTTGTTTGCTTTACAATAAAAAATCAAATGTTCAGAGTTGTAGGCATGTTCTGTAAATGAAATGATGCAAACTCTCAAATAATCCATTTTAATTCCAGGTTGTGAAGTAGCAAAACATCCACCGCCTCATCAGGAGCATGCCCAGGTGTTGTAGGGAGGTCATACAGGCATGTGGAGGTCACACACACTGAGCCTCATTTTAATTTGTCTTGAGGCACTTCCACTGAAATCTGTAATTAGATTTTCCACTTTTATTTTGAGTATAATTCCAAATCCAGACCTCCATGGGATAATAATTTTGAGTTACATTACAATAATTTACAATCATTTTTTATTTATAATAATTTTGAAGATCCATTTTTGATGATCCCTCAACACATTCCACTATGTAATGAATAAAGAATATTTCATTCATTGAGATCTAGGATGTGTTATTTCAGTGTTCCCTTTATTTTTTTGAGCAGCATATATAATATTAGAAAATAATCGTAGCAAAATAATCACATCTGAAAATGGTGGGAAATGGAGCTCTTAGATGCTAAACATCTACAGAGAGAAACGCACAAAACCAGGAAACACCAAACAACTAGAATAACTATAAAGTTAATAAGCCAGCAATGTCAAAAGAAATGAAGAAATGAAGAAAGGTTGATTCTTTTTTACCTAGCAAACTAACAAATGGCAATACACTAAAATATTTTTAACGTTTGAAACAGAAAAATAAACAAGAGTTAGTGAACAATTCTGTTTTTGAAGAGTAATTAATTGGTTTCATATTAGCAGCATAAAACAAATTTGCCTGAACCAGCTGTTTTATTCTCAAGTTAAACACAAAAGACCCTCTGCACTCCGAAGACAGTTGTCCTTGTCCATGTATCTGTCCCAAAGAAAATGGCACAGAGCTACAAAGGCCGGTTTTGACAGGCAAAGTAGTGAGTGGAAATAATTTTAATAAAACATGAGCCAAAGTCAGATCTTTGAAAAGCCAACCAAGGGAAAACCCACTCTAAATGATCAAAAGCTTTGAATGGAATCCACTTAGAATGCTTCCCTTGGATGTGGGCTACTCTCTGCCTTATCAAGGATATGCAAAAGTCTACATATATTGTCTGTAGAAATTCTGCCCTTCATGAAACCCAGTCATGATTATCAAGACTTTCACTAGATAGTTCAAGGTGTAGCAGCAGTGGGCTTTGAGCATCTTCACTACATTCATTCCAGTGCTTTTATCTTTCCAAACAGTTAAATGCTAAAAGTTTGCCAAATACCGTACATTTTGCAAGGTGAAGAAACAAACATTTGAAAGAGTTTAATTTAATGACTGTTTCACCCTCCTGTCAAACAGAAAGCTCTCAAATTATAACTGAGAGAGAGAAACTGACATTCTTTTATTAAGAAAAAGAACAATCTAAAAAAATGTCATCACAAAGTTTGTCTCTTTTCCTTTCACTGCTTTAAACTGTACTCTTTACTCTTAAAAGTGGTAGAGACAAACTATTATTCAGTTCTTGGCTTAATTTCTCAAAGGTTTGTCTTAATTCACCATTAAAGCTGTGGTCCTCTCTGGTTCAACTGCTCGTGTCTGATCTGCTGTCATTCATGCGAATCAGTGTCTTAGCATACGAGAATGTGATTTTTAGGTGGAAATTTGTTAGTCTAGCTGAAACAGATCTCAAAAGATTTAATTGCAGCAGAACTAAAGCAGCTAAACATTTCAACTGATAATGTGCAACTCCTCAGGTTTAGGTTAAAGTAGCTAAGATAAAATTGAAGCTACGTTCAGTTCTGGTTGGGAATTAATACATTAGTAAACTTCTCAAATTATATTATGTATTACGAGTTTATTCTTTAATTCCTTTTTATTTAATCAAAAGTTAAAGCATGAAAGTTGAAATACCCAGTAAGCCTCTTATGGAAGCTTTCACCAGTTTACACTCATGAAAAACACTCATGAACTGTTGTCACCTACGTTTTAAGGGGCGTATGTCTATCCCAGCATAACATCCTCATGTAGGCAAGTTGAGTAGTTTGGTATGTATAAACAAAAGCTGGACTCAGAACCATAAGCAGAGTGAATCTGGCATCCTAATTGTGTCCTCATTTCCTCTCCCTTTAGTGTGAGCGTTGAGAATATCATGCAGCATAGCAGATGGGTTGCTTTTCTCTTTGACACACTGTTTCTCTCAAGGAGCTGCCAAAAGTGAAACCACACCCCAGCTTCAGTTAAGAAGCATATGTAACGCTTGTTGTGAAAATTAATTGAGGTAATCAATCAATGCAACCCAAGAGAAATGCTTTTGGCTTCTACAAAACATCTTTGGCATTTACTGTATAGGAAGTAAAAGATTCACCTCATAACAATATGATGACAGTTAACCCAATAAATGGTGCAGGTTTTCTTTCTTTCTTTCAGGTGACTGCTTGCAAGATAAGGGCACAAACAGATACCCTTGTACTCTATTTTTTGCAAGGCACATTCTACATTTTTGCAAGGCAAGTCCCATTCTGCCACACACTCCATGAGCCTTTGAAAAGTAGCTGGGCAATAGAGTAATGCCATGTTCTCCTTCCAAATGGCTTATACTTTTTGAAAGCATATGGCTTACTGATCCTCATTATTTAATTTTGTGGGGGGACGTTTCAAACCCACAGTTACATAGAGATTAGTTAAAAAGCATTCATTCCATATCTGATTGGATTGTGTGTGCTTGGTTTTATTACAGAGGAACGCAGAATTGAACAAATTTACTCCCAAAACCTAGTCATTTATTCTGCCTCTAGATATCTTTTCCTTATTTATCGTAGTTTGAATTAAGACAACACCGGAGCCAATGCAGGATCAAAAACAAGCTTGTAAGGTTTAAAATATAAAATCCATTTTCTTGATTCTAAGAAGAGAAACTACAGATTTCATAAATATTTGCTTAACTATTCAAATGATAAGATTAAGACAAATCTTAATTTTCTTTAAAGCACACAGGTTTTATTTTTGGTTTCTGTTAACCCTTCAATAAAGGACATCATGAAGTTTCATTTAATGAAGTTCATGAAAAAGAAAATGGTGTCTTAGAATGTCTCACAAAGAGGACAGTGAAGCAGTGACCCCTTCATTACTTAAACTTTATTCAAATGAACTTTTCAGCCTCATTTTCTTTATCTACATTCAGCACTGTGGGACTCTGGTTCAAATCTCTACATTTTTCATTCTAACATTTTTGTTGCAGGTTTTGGATACCCATGGTAATGGCATGCATACTGTATAACAGTTAAATATTTCAGCTCACTTTAATTATGATGGATATTTAGTTTGACAGAACTGGATTCCTCAGCTTGTTGAGACTTGAATTCTGCTGATTCTAAAGAAATTAATGAAATGTGCCTGGTGCTGGGTGTGCCCACCCAGTGCAACCTTGGATCTTGAACATTAACATTAACCTTGGATCTCGAACATTAACATTAACATTAATTTGAGAAGGGAAAGAAACATTTTAACATCTAACAATGTTAACAATACTTTTTACTTTGAAACAATGAAATTTTACTTTGAACAATTTTGGACTACTTGTCCAATCACCTTTACCAATGTAGGGTTCAATTGGCATTTTCAAATTGTGTAAAAATAACAACAAAATAGAGATAACATACATGTTAAGAGGTTGACTAGAAGTTTTCTTTATTAGTACTGAATGCTTTCTGAGTTACCATTTTAAATTATCTTTATTATCTTTATAACTATAAATAAATTCACATATACTCTGTGAAAATTCCATCTTCTATACTGAACGGGCTGAGGGGTTCAGCATCTATTTGAACATAAAAGCACTTTCAACCTCCTAAAGACTAGTTAGCTGTGTCACCATGGAAAGAAGTCCTTGACAACCTTTCCTCAGGCTACCTTGACCTGTCCTGGGTGACCAGTCAAGAAGTCTTCTGAGCATGAGCTGGGGCAGATGAAGGGGAATATATGAGAGCAAACTGAGGCTGCCAGGCTACAAATTTAATCAAAGTCAAGGCTTGCAAAAAGGCAATTCATTAATGTAATTATTGGATTAATCATTATTGATTTAAATTTGAATTAGTATAGCCAAAGGAAGCAAATCTGTGGCTGCGTAGCTAATGAAGTAAAAAATGAAATCTTTCCAGTATATAGTGTGTTTGTTGATGTTTGTTGAGATGTCATGTAGAAATCACTGTCATCTTTTGTACATCACTGCATGATTATTAAAATAGTATAACAAAGCCACTATAACAAATTCAAACTAGTGCAGGAGATTCATCAAGGGTTTGTAAATACATTACCCTTTATTGAAATGATATCAGTTTGTGCCCCCAGTTCATGTCATCATGTATTTAAGAGAAATTCATTTAGTAGATATCATTTACTCATTTTTCTTTTCATTTTCTTTCATTACTTATTCAAAAATGCTGTTTTGGGGGAAGGTGATTAGGAAGGATCTAGTGGAGACACTATTATGAAAGTGTGACATATATTTCTAGTCCATACCTCAATTTATTTACCTGAATTACATGTGAAATCCATGCCTTCCATCCTGATCCACCCAAATTAATGCATTTATATAGGGAAAAGGTTTTATATACTCTGCAGTTGTTCATGGGACAGGCGCTTTTGTAGTGAGCGTTTATGTGTCTAATTAAAACAGCATAATATTCTAAACATCATTGGCTTGTATACTGAGTCTGTCTTTTATTGCTGTTGTGTATTATGTGCATGTGGGGTAATATAGACATACATCATTTACTTTTCCACTGCAAAATAACAAAAACCAACTTGAATCACTGCTCATTACATGTAATACTGGGAGGTGGGGCTCTGGGTAGGAGCTGGGGGTAGGAGCTGGGGTTCCGTTGTCCGTGGAGTTACTGTGACAACAAGTGATGATGCTGTACCAGCCATTCCTAATGTCCAGATAATTCCATTAAGGAATTTGTTGCTGCAGCTAAGATGTGGAGCCAGCCTGGCATTTGGGAAAAATTACATCTCTAATTGTAACTGACAGGCAGGGCAGATGACGGCACTAACGGGGACAGCGGAAGTGAGGCAGGGAGCCATGAATCCTGTTACCATGGAGTGCCTGGAATGCATTGCCAGCAGGTCCAGTTCACTGTGAGAAGCCACCTGCATGTCTGTTGCCTATCCTCTCCTCTCCATGAGGTGTCAGAGCAGTCATGGCAGATGTGAGACTGCTTAAGGATGACGCTGAAGCTGTTGACAGGCATGTAGTGGAGAGAGGGTGAGAGGTGCTCTCTGCAGCAGCTGTCAAACACACATCATGGTGCTAAGAGTTCTTCACATTCAGCTGTCACTCCTGAAAGGTCCTTATAATGAGAAAAAACATGGAGATTGGACAAAATGGACGTCCACCAGATCTTCCTCCAAATACCCTAATTTTACGGTGATTATACTGCACATTACATACATGTAATACAGTAGCTCAGTGGACAAAGGAAAGAAATGTTCAACCCCACCCAATATTTCTACTAAACTCTAAACAAAAAAATATAAATATATTACATTTAACATCTTTATGCTATTGTGACCTAATAAGAGGAATTTGTGCCACTACACACACATACAAAGATACTTATGATGTTGGTTTCACTGGGTCCTGGGTGTCAGGAGGTTAAATGAAATAAAACAGCCCAGGCAATTAAGCTGCTTCATGCAGTATTAACTCTTCTGAGGAGTTACTAAAGACCGACAGACTCAAAATAACTTTATAATTTAATGCCTGAGTGAAATATTTTGACACTTGGCTAGATAGGAGACAATCTTAAATCCCCCAGTTCAGCTCTAAATTATACACAAGCAGAGATGCGAGGAAGATCAATTATTTATGACCTCAAATGACAAAGTATTCTAATAGATATTAAACTGTTTATTACAATAAGAAAACAGTGTGATGCACAATTAACTCACAACTATGGACATTTTCATCAAGGACACTTCTGTTAGCCACATTGTCAGTGTTTTGGGTGTCATGCATTGCTTCAATTCAACATTCAGTTTTTGGTAAAAAAAAAAAAAAAATTATAGCATCTGCAATGTTCTATGGTCACTGATGATGATCTAGAATTATACAATGGAACATCTGTAACCAATGATGAAAGCAATGAGAAAATTATTTTGTTGACACGTTGCAAAGAAAAAATAAAATATTAGGTTGGACTTAATCTTAGCATGAAAAAAATAGATGATTCAGAAAGATTTAATGTTAGATTTCTGAAGTATTTGTAGTTGTACAGTGACTTGGATACAGCAGTATCAAGCAGTATATTTTGGCCACTCAGTTTGTACACTTTTATCTCTTCCCATCAAAGATTGTTGGATTATAAACAGCTGTTTGGATTTACAGTTTAGGAATACACATCATCATATGTCAATTTCTACCAAAACAATGACTATAAACAATATGATTATAAATACAACTTAACTGATATATACAAAACAATTTTATAAATATAATTCTACACTTTAGAATACAATACGTACATAGAATGTTAATGTGACTTTTTTGAAAGCAGGAGCAAAACAAATACAAATGTTTATTTGAAGAAAACAATTAAAAAGAGAGAAAAAAAACTTCATAAATAGAAGAAGAGAATCAATCTTGCACTTGTCTCTGATATATTAGGGACCTTCAGTGTGAAGCACTGATATCAGGCACCTGTGTGGTGTAAATAGGAGTGCTAATGAATGAGGAAAAGTGAGTGATGATTCAGTAAGCAGGTGATTGGAACTGGGGAAGTGGCAAAGTGCTCTGATTTGATGTGTGTTGTGTTGTGTGAATGTCAGCTAGATACTGGTAAGATCTCCCATCTCCTGAAGGTCTTGTTAGAGCCCTGGTACAAAGGTGGCCATGGCAATGAAAAGCCTAGACAGATGGATGGTACTGATGATGGTGTCTGGAGTCAATGAGAATGTAAACCAAGTAGGTGGGTCCTCCATTGATGTGAAAGTTCAGGGATAACAAAAAGGTTGGCTTTGTCTAGAGGTCCTGAAGTGCTTAAGAGAGAGCACATGAAATGCAGAGGACACTTGACCACCCTCAGGTACGTTGATCTGACAGAGGTGACCTCATTGATCCTCTCCCTGATGGTATATGGGCTAACATACCTGTATGGGCTAACATACCTCAAACAGAGTGAGCTCCGTGACGTAAGGAGATCTGGGCATATTCTGCACGACAACACTCCATATCTCTAGATGTTCTTGGCAGTGCAGGCATAGAACCTTTTCTAATTCCTGGTTTACCCGCATCACGTATTTGTCATTCTGTGGGTGATAAATAGAGATCAGGCTCACCATCACATTGAGTATGTCTGCATGGGTTTTTTTCCTGACACAGATAGTACAGGAGGCCATGTAATTATTCACATCTTTCTGCATAGCAAGCCACAAGCACCCAGCAGAGAGCATCAGGTGTGTGTGCCCTGATCCCAGGTGGCTAGAGCAGCATGGGTGAAAGGTTGGCCTTCATGATGGGCAAGTCCACATCCCACCTGATGACTGCATGGTGATAGGATAGGCTCCTGGCTGGAGGGTCTATCCTCCAGGGCGAACCTCCGGGACAGGGCATTTCTTGGTGTTTTTAGATTCCAGCTGATGTGGGATGGATAAATTAAATGGATAAATCAAAAAGAAGATGGATCACCTTGCCAGGCAGGAGTTGAAGTGCTTGACTGTTGGAGGTTTTTGTCTTGAGCCCACACTAACCAATGATTCCACTCCTCGCATATCAGTTTGATGGCCAGCAGCTCTCCATCTCCCACGATATAGTGCCTCTCCATTGGGGACAGTTTCTTTAAAAAACGCCACCAGCATTAGATTGTGGATGTTACCCAAACACTGAGACAGCAGCGCTCTCACTCTTATATCCTCCTCCACCTCCAAGAAGGCCCTAGAAGAACAGATGTGAAAGCCCTCTTCAGCTCATCTAGACACATTTCCAGTGGATTGTTTCCCCCACTGAGCAGGTAACTGAGAGAATGGTTTTAACACCAAATCCACTAATAAAACACCTGTAGAAAAAAGAAAATCCTAGAAAGCCCTGTAGATCTTGGTATATCTGAGGCTGGGGCCAGCTGGTCCCTGCATTTGCACACTGGTTGCTTTTATATGTAGCCTAGGTAGTTGACTTTCTCACAGTTCTTCAGTTTGCAGTATCGGTGGTGCTGCAGGAGAATGCAGAGTACCCAGCATACATCGCAAATGTGTTGGTCTGGGGAAGAGGAATAAATCAGGATGTTGTCGAAGTAAACAATAACAGATCTACCCAGACATTCCTGAAGGACATTGCTAATAGAGGCCTGAAAAATTGAAAGTGCCATAGCAATGGCATAAAGAAGAACCAAGTACTCATAGTGGCCAGAAAACATGCTATAAGCCATCTTACATTTGTTAACTTCCTTAACCCTGATGATGTTGTAGGCACTGCACAAACTGAGCTTACTATAATACCTGTAGGAACGAGGGGCAAAAAATGCGAGTATTTCACTATAAGGGTATTAAAGCCCCTAAAGTCTATGCGAGGTCTCAGCTTGCCGTTCTTCTTCTTTATGAAACAGATACAAGCTAAGGCCAGAGAGGTGGTGGGGTGGATGTATCCTTGTGTTACGGCCTCATAAATATACTGCTCCATCACTTTCAGTGCTTTCACAGCTAAGGGACGTGACAACAGTAGTATCTCCTCAAGCTCCTCAGCTAGCAACAGTTGATGAGATTTCCCAGTATCCCAGCGTGTCGCAGAAGCCAGCATCCAGATCTCTAAGGTGTGCTCAGCCACTGAGTGGGCACCATGCTCGAGAAGTATCACCAGGCCCTCCACCAGGCCCTACTCCACTTAGGATGTTGGAAAAGTGCCTTGAGTTGTTTTACAAATTTGTGGTAGTCATGCCACAAGTTGGTCATCACCAGCATAGTGCCCCAAGATTTAGGGGGGCACTATCCCTGTAAGGTTGCTGAAGGCAAAGACCACTTTGGTATGCCCTGGCATTTGCAGCTGAAAGTCTAAAAACAGTTCACACTGCACAAGGGACTCCTCATAGCCTTCTGGGTTACCATCATACACCTCCAGGGTAGTGATGTGTTAGGTGGAAAAGATGATTGATCTGCCAGCCACAGCTGGAGTTCTCACAAAGAAAGGCTCAACACCAACCTGTCTCCAATGGCTCTGAGATTGGCCAGCTTCAGTCCCTGATCTGCCAGCATTTACTGTTGGTGGCCAATAACAGCTCCCTCAGCTATGGAAACTGCACTTGCTCCACTGCCTGTACTCTCGGATCTGGCTTTACATTCTGTAACATTTTTGATGTTACAAAGTAGCATCACAAATGTTGATGTTACAAAGTAGAGAAACACAAGTGCAAATACAAAAATATTTATTTACAGGATGCACTTCAAGTGTCTGGTATGTTAGGGACCTTCAATGCAAAGCACTGAACTAGGGCACCTGCAGGGAGTGATAATGAATGAAGAACAGGTGAGACTGATGATTCAATAAGTAGTTGATAGGGACCAGGGGAGAGGCTGAGTGCTGTGTGTTACATTGTATGTTATGTGTGAATGAAGCTGGATACCTGCAAGGATGTGATAGTTAATCAGCATACAGTATAACGGCTTATATTCAAATATTAAAATGATCATAAGCCCATACTTGCCTTCTTCACGACGTCTAACAGAAAGAATGTTACTGGATCAAGTATTAAACACAAACTACTAAAAGACATTGATTTGTTGTTGAGAACAACTTTGTGAAGCATGAACATATTCTAAAAGATATTTAGCTCGTCATCATTTGTAAATCAACTTTTGTCTTAAGGAGGAAATATGTAATATCTCAAATTGTGTATTTGCATAATGATTGTTGATAGATGTACAGCTAATCTTATGATGTACACTAGCAATAACTTGCAGTTGTTACAGTTTCATTGTTACAATTTCAATAAGAATGGTATTTCTGTGTCAGTCACTTTTCTAAAGATTTAATTATCTGGAACATAAACTAATCCAGATGCAAGGACAGCAAAATGCCTGACTTTTAAACCCTTCCCCAAGTATTCAGAGTACCACCTTAATCTGAACTTATTGGCCTCATTTTGCAAGGATTTCACACAACACTGAGCCCATCAGAACAGCCTGTTTACTATCCCTGTGTATATTTGCAAAGCTGAAATCCATACTTTGCTGTTTAATTTTGCAAGAAAGTGTTTATATGTGCATGTTTACAAACGTGTGTGTGTGAGTGTGAGTGTGAGTGTGAGTGTGAGTGTGTGTGTGTGTGTGTGTGTGTGTGTGTGTGTGTGTGTGTGTGTGTGTGTGTGTGTGTGTG
>JAOXYF010000008.1:10225055-10248624 GCA_028565775.1 Sternarchorhynchus goeldii
TGTGTGTGTGTGTGTGTGTGTGTGTGTGTGTTTGTTTGTGTGTGTGTGTGTGTGTGTGTGTGTGTGTGTGTGTGTGTTTGTGTGTGTACATTCATGTGAAAAAATGGGGACACTCCATAAAAAACTGTCTATTTTAACATATTTAAATATGGACAATTGGTCTTCATTTTAACAATATTGAGGGATGGAGCTAATATAACTAAACAAATAAAACTGAATAAATGTCTTTTGTAAATCATTTGTAAAACATCCATCCATACATCTTCCAACGCTTTTCTGGGTCCGGGTCAAGGGAGCAGCATCTTAAGCAAAGAGGCCCATGCCTCCCTTTCTCCTGCCTTTCAGTGTTAGAGACTTGTAGATGGTTATAAAAAATGTCTAATTGAGGTTATTTCAGTCAAAGGGGAAATTTGGGCATAGGATGTCCAAACTTTTTCTTCAGTAGGAATTGGCATCTTAAATTTTTTTGTAAATTTATTGACTAAGTAAAACATAGTCAAATTTTCATTGTTTTGCAAATGTGATGCAATTAAATCACCTTTATCTATAGATACTGCCTACTCCTCTTTGCATGTCCACTCTCTTCATATCATTTAACTGTCTAATACATTTTTTCATGTAGTGCTGTAATCCCCCTATCTCTGCCACAATACCAGCACAGAACGTGGTCCTTTTTAAAGAGTACCTATGGTTCTGTACTGTTCAGCCATTTTATTTAATGTCATAATACTGTGTCCTGCTATACTGGAGTTGTTTTGTTGCTAAGCAAGGAAAGTATTGTATAGATGGCTCTGCAACATTGTATCTGTGAGCGTACATTTGTTTTGCCACATTCAAGATCATAAAGAGGATGCAAATGGAGTCTCCGATCTGCTGAAATACAGAGTGTTTTCTTCCAAAGCCAGTTATGCAGTTGCCACTTGGGCCCAGTCAGTCTCAACCATGACGAACTGCACTGAAAATACTTCACAGTGAATCATGGTTGGGGCAATGAGGGAAGCAGTGGAGAGGAGTGGTTTGTTTGTGACAGCGCCATTGCTTGGTGGACCCACCCCCAGACACATGTCACACTTGTGTACAAGAGTGTCACTCATACAGCCATTCCAGAGACTTGGCTGGCCAGTGTCTGCTCAGCCCTCTGCCAGCCACACTGAGAGACCCTAAACAATCTAATTACCAGGCTCATTAATACATGCCAACCAGTACAGTTAAAGCTTAGACCATGCAAAACTGCGAGATTATAAGGTTTTATCTTCTAGATATTGATTTATTGGTCAATAATACTATGTCATTGGGGCTTTGGCAAGTCTAGGCAAGATACTTATTGAACTTTAAGCTAAAAGACAACACATCTGTTTATGGGAAGAGTCTTTATAAACATCCTGTGCAAAGTCTGACATCTTCTACAAGGCAGCATTTGTGCATATTCATGTTTAGCTCTCTAGGCTACCAGTATGTTTTAAAAGTCATAAACACTAACTGTGACTAACATTTTTAGCATACCTAAGTCCATGGAAAATGTAAATGTACATTTCCTACAATGTCTACAATGTTATAAAGTTATCTGGTTATAGGAGTGATATTGTGAGAGTTACTTGAGCATCATAAACAGTATTAATCCAAGACACAGAAACAATACATTCCTGTGTGCATATGAGATGTTTTACACACACAAGCTCTCTTTATTATTACATGTTATGCTGTTGTTACAACATTTACATAACCACCATGCCCTTCATGAACTGAGAAAATGTTTGTCAGCAAAGAATATTTCTGTATTAGTAACATGTACTGTATGTTTTAATGCATGCTTACCAAAGGAAGCACCCAAGCAGTGATTGAGACTTGTGTGTTTGATTTTTTTGTCTTGTCCGTAGTCCAGTGTTAACTTAGCATTTTCCGATTTCCCCCAAATGATCTGAAGCACGTGTGTAACATAACCTAATAGTTCCAAAACTAAATAATATTTCATGAATTTTTAAAGCTTGACATTGGTTGTCTGGCATGTTTTGCATTCCATTGTAAGGTTCTGAAACATTTAGGGGGTACAACTTCATGGGTACACAAAGACTATTACATGCAGTGCTAACACATGATAACATGGTAGGCATGATATGTTACAGAGCTTCGTTCATTTCTTTCCCTGTGCACCTAGAATTGCATAAGGGATGGTTACACTTCACAATGACATAAACAGGCACAGTTAAATGGGAGTTCCATGTAAATAAATAGCATCGTTGGTATTTTTGTGAAAATGAGTTCAGTGCAGTAAAAACCCTGAGGACCATGAGGAGTGCAGTCATTAAAAAATTTCCAGTAACAGGAACAAACATAATTCATGTTGGAAATTCACTGAATGGACCTCTTGTTTATAATGGTCTCCTGTTTTGATTATCATAGACCATGTCTACACATATATACAGTTACCAACATTTAGCCTTTACAATATGGTGTCACTATCTGCCACTTATCACTTTGACCATGGTCAGATCATAAAGTGTAGCTCAATAGTTTAAATGTTTTTTGTACTGGTAGAACTGGTTAACTAGTTCAAAGACCCCAGACCTCACAATACTAAAAGAAAGTGATGCACAGCTGTGCTTTTTGTTCCTCCTTTGTTAAATAGATACGAAACAAGTACTATGATTGGCTGAAAAGATTAGCTTCTAATTAATCACTGCACTCTTCCATTTATATTCCACTATAGTCAGTCCTTTTGCACATACTGCTGATTCCACTTATATGAACTAAAAAAGTGTCTTTTGAATATACCCCAGTGTCCCTGTGACATACTGCAGCAAGTACATGGGTCATTGTGATTACCCCATAAAGATAGGGCTCCTAAACTCCAACTCTCATTCAGATGCATATTATTAGACACATGCAAATTTTATTCATTTTAATTGTAAATTGACTGATAGTGGCTCTGTGTCTATTTCTGCTTCCATATACTTCATAATCTCACAGCACAGTCGGAGAGAAAAAGATGGGAAAAGAAGATGGAGGTTGGGTGATTTGACATTTTTATCGCATTTGTGCTTTTGAGTAGGATCCAACTAATTAACTGAATAAATCTTGTAGTCAGTTTACACTGGCAGCAATTTGAACTGATCTATTCCTATTGATCTTTGGGCTTTGCCTGGCTCAACATCATTGACCAGGAGTGAGTGAAATAGAGATATTTTGTGTGTATGACCCTTTTGGAATAGGGAACTCAACTCAGTACTGTACTATAGGAGGTAGTACTGCAAATTAGCTGGAAAAAAACTTGACAAGCAAGCAATTTGATGTCCTTCACAATAAGATGGTCATTCTCAAACAAAATTGCAGAGGATAATAGAGGAGAAGCAGTTTCCACATTAACCCTTGTGGGGGAATCAGACAACTCTCAAAATACACTATCAATAATTTAAAGCAGGGCTAGTCAACTGAGAACTGCAAAAACCTGTAAACACTAGGCTTACAGTTCATTAGCCCTGTTTTAAGTTGTGTTTTCTTCACAGTGTGTATATTCTCTTTGATTATTTTATTGAGATTTATAACTAGCAGTTTGTTCTCGCCAGCTCTCCTGTTTGAGCCGCAAATCTTGCTGTCAGCCTCACACTCTTAAAATTCACTTTGAACCTCCCAGTCAATTTGAAGGGTCGATGCAGTGGACAATGATGCATGCACAGCAAATCCACAAAGCATGAAGGAATAATGAAGAAAAAGTTAAGCTGCCTGGGAAGAAGGTCTCCAGGCAGATTCAGCTTTTCAGTGATCATTTCAACCATTAGCATTTGTGTCTTCCACCAAGATGGAAGATGGTGGCCAGTCCTCCCTAGAAATGGACCAATGGGGTGCTGCATTCTTTTGATAAAGTTAACAGTTGGACAGGTTGCTGAATATACTGATGGCTGGGCAGATTTAAAGAAGCAGGAGATGCACCTTTACTAATATGCTGCAGATTTTTCAAAGCTGAACATAATGCATTATCACTATGTAGTCTAATTTGGGGTTTTATGTTGAAACTAAGCAAGCCTTTTTGAATGACTGAGTTGACATAAACTGACAAGATGAATGACATCTTGAGTAAGAACAAAACTTATTTTCTATGTGTTTCAATATTATTTATAAAATTGTACTTTATGTTCTGACATTAGACTTTATGTTCTGATGACCTAGGACATTTTTTTATAAATTTCCCTCAGTTTTTTTTCAGTTGCCCCAATGACAATAAAGAAAATTATTAAGAAAAGCAACATGATTGTTCATGACATTCTTTCTACAAGCTATATTTGAGAATGACGTAAGGACATGACTTTCAGATGTGGACACTCAGCTTGACTAAAGGACTCTTTACTTCATTCGAGAGAGAAAGCAATCTCTTATGAAAATAGAGAGAGGCCTCTCTCTTTTCTTCTGAAAGTATTTAAATAATATACTGCAAGATTCTGATAACCACACTCCCTGTTGCCCCTGCTTTTCATTTTCTCTCTTTGATTAAGAGGTGTTTTGACTTGCTAATTTTATAACATATGCCAATTTAAGTGTAGAATCCCTAAAGTGTCTGTTTCTTAATGAACTTTCAGATTTCACAAAATTATTTCTGAGTGCATGTTCAGAGTTGAGGAGGTTGATGTTTTCATTAACCTATGCCCTGTCACTTTACTGCCTGAAGGAGGAGCCTGGCCTCATAGTTCCATGTGTCTCCTGAGACTGGGGAAGCTTGATCACGCGGCACCAGGGGAGCAATTCACTGCTCTGCTCATGCTAGGTGCTTCAGATGAGTGCCATATTTTCCTTTCCAAATCAAGATCAGCAGGTGATCCCAGCACCTTGAAAACATGCACTCTGCATGTGTCACAAGTTTCACTGCAGAGGAAAACATTCAGTAAAGTGGGTTATCAAATAAGTCACAGGCTGCAGTTAAAGAGATCACAGCTAATTACTTTGTTAAGAGGTGTTGGAAAATGTATTGTAATAGTAGAAGTAGAATAATGATTTATTTAATGAGATATACAAATCACAATTGGTCCTTGTTAGTATAGAGCCACATATTTGTCTTTCTGTGCAAATATGAAAATAATCTAATAACTAACCATGTTAGACATGTGGTGTTGTGGAGGATGTAATACTGAGGCAAACATTTGAGTATGATAACCAGGATGAATGTCCAAAGAGAAGATAGACACCCCCCCTACATGTAGATTATATTTTTATATTTTTGCAAAAGAGCAATAGCAGCCCCATGGCCTTTTTTTTACCTGATTCTAGCCTGTGTTGGATATACAGTAGAAGAGGGTGAAAACTGTACTTGCTTTATTGTAGCAGTGTATAAGGGGGTGATAAACATATCAGTGGAGTTACAACACAGGGCCTCAGACATTTGTCTTGCTAAAATATAAATAATTGGGCCACTATTTATCCTGAGGTCTGTTTTTATTTTCTCCCTCCTCCACAGGATATATGAACATCTCATATTTTTTTTAATTCAAAGCCACTGATGTCTTTGTCTTTAGGTACTAGGTACTAACTCCTTTCATGCTTGCTTTTTAAGATAAGGTGAGCGCGTCTGGTGCCTCACATCTTGATAGTTTCTGACCCTCTGTAGGTAAGAGAAAGACAAGTAAGACCTCTAGTCAGCTGAGGTTGGCTCCTTGTGCTTTGATACAGAAAAATGACACCCAGTGTCATTATTAGCTTTATAAACTGAAATTTTATAATGTGAATTACGAGCCAATGCAGGATCAAATGCTTCTTCAGCAAAGCAACTAGTATTGTCTTATATTTGGTCTAGCTGCAAAAAGAAAGAAAGAAACAAACAAACCAAAAAAATATTAGTTAAATATATTAGTGTAGTAAACCACTTTTGAGGCAGAGAAGCAGTGCTAGTGCTGTTAGCTAGTAGCCATGTTGTTGCATTTAATTAATTCTTTTGTATGTAAATTGACATACCCTCAGATTTTGTAAAGCAAAATCATATCAGCAACTGCCCCTCCTTATTTATTGGTAAATTCATCCATCCTCTTCTTTTTGACTTTGATTGTTATGGTGTTTTGTCAAAACTGTAATAATAGGTTTCATTTATACAGCATCTTCCTCATACCCAAAGTCACTTTGTACTGAAAAAAAGGGCAAAGCTATAGAAATTGCTTACAGGAGGAAAGCTGAGAAAAAAACAGTGTTTTAAATTCAGATTTAAAGTGAAGAGCAAAGACTTAGAGATTGTGGTAATGTATTAAATATGTTCAACGTATAGGATTGGAGTGATGTTGGCAGATTTTTTTAGCATGTGAGAGAATTCTGGCAGTTAATTTATGGGCATAACTGAAGTGAACAGATAGTTTGGTTTGGAATGTCAATGAAGAGAGAGCTGCTATAATGAAAATGGGATGAGATGAAAGCATGAACCAGGGTTTCAGCAGTTTTTTTGTGAGCACCAAAGTTGCAATATTGTACAGTTGGAATAGGCATTTTTAAGAGTGACCTTAATGTGGGGTTCTAAGGAAAGCAGAAAGTCAAAGAGTAAACCAAGTTTCTGAACTACTGATGAGGGTTAATCAATAACACCTTCAAGGTTGAATATAAAAAATTAGAAAGTTTTTATATTATACATTTAGAACCAGTGAGTAAAACTTCAGTTTTATCAGGATTTAATTTTAAGAAGTTTATGCTCATCCACTGTTTATGAATACAAGACTGTAGAGCAGTAGGGTAGTGATAGCTTTGGTGCTAATATAGATGTCACAGTACGGAGGCCCCCTACCGGTGAACACCAGCAGTGGTGGCAGCCATCAGGTGGACTGTTTTGTCATTACTCACTTATTGTTACATCCATGTTTCCCGCAGGTGATGCCCTTCAGGTGTCATTGGTTTGCCACCTGAAAGTAGTTATGTCATTATGTTTCCTCTATTTAAACAATGATTTCTGTTGTGATTGTTGTCTGTGATTATTTTGTTGTGGGTTTTTACGTTGCTGTTTTCATGTTTATTGTTTAGTCAGGCACCTGTGTGAGTTTCCTTTCCTTTTTTTATCTGCACGTTCTTCACCCATGAGAATAGATCTGCATGTAAGCAGCATAACAATGGAAGTGAAGACCATGGCTGCAGAGTATCTGACCACAGAGTAACACATAGATAATAAAAAAGAGGGCCAAGGACTGATCCCTGGGGCACTCTTTGAGTAAGATATGACAGATATGAATAGAAGTCACTGAAGAATACTTCAAGACAGGGATGGGAGAAGGATCAAGCTGATAGGTAGAGGAGCTGGATTTGCTGGAGTAATTTGAATAAGAGAAAATAGAAAACTGCTGGATTAAG
Organism: Sternarchorhynchus goeldii; assembly: GCA_028565775.1. NCBI lineage: Eukaryota > Metazoa > Chordata > Actinopteri > Gymnotiformes > Apteronotidae > Sternarchorhynchus > Sternarchorhynchus goeldii. Next base: position 10,232,361 of record JAOXYF010000008.1, read on the forward strand.
AAGGGTTTCCCTGTGGGCCAACAGAGAGGAAATATTGGTAAATGTTACTATTTTTACAATAAGACTCTAAGAAATATCACATTGTTAAACAGGGCTAGTACTGAATTATTTGTCAACAATTTGGCATTCAGGAGACTTCTTTCATTGATCAGAGTTATTTCCCAGGTAATGTTCCAAGAAAAATTCAGTACTCACCTTATTACAGTCATCAGACAAGAGTATGATCATGTATGACATGAATGACATACAAAGATCATGGTGACGGTGACCTCGATAACTAGTTTTAGGCACAATTGGAAATTAAAAAAAAATAATAATAATAAAAATGTTTAAAAGTGGCCACTACCCTTTTTAAGAATACGAATCTTCTTTTGCCCCTTTTTCTAGTGATGTGGTAAAATATATATATATATTTTTGAACCTTTAGTGAAACTTTTACCTTCGTAATGTTTTTGATCAAATTGAACTTTTCACAGGAAAAGTGTCCTTGAATGTGGGATGCATTGTTGAATGACATGAATAGTTTTGTCCTTAAGCACAGTAAATAAAACTTTATTTTCCCACTCAAGATGAATGTCTTCTGGCAGAGATGCAGCTATTGTGATAACTGCAACAGTTATATTATTCATATGGATGAAATGATCAAGGAGAGATTTAAGAGATTGACTTGTCGATCATCATCGACTGGTTGGTGACCACTGTCATAGATAAACATGACAATGCAATGAACTAATGATAAATCTATTGTCACATTTCTGTGAAATCAAGCTTGTGAAAGCACAGTAATAGTCAACAATTTAAATGTGTCTTTTACATTTACAGCATTTAGCATACACTATACATAGCATAACTTCTAATAAGAAAAGTATCCTTAGGTCACTTAAATAACAACAAAGCAATTTTGTAAGTTAATATTGATAAGAGCATCTGCTAAATGCCTTAACTGTAAATGTAAGAGTTCAAATATACACTTAACTGACACACTGCCTGAAACTAGTATCAGTTGTGAAACCTAAATTGAGAGTAATTTTAGAGCAATTATTAAACAAGACAGGTCAATTGCTAGTATGCCTAATTAAGTTTAATTTGAGTGCTTTTCAAAGAGGTACCTTTATTAAAGATTTGAAGACAGCGAGGGGTTCTGCAGTTCAGACAGACACCAAAAATTTATTTTTGTGTTGATGATTGTCTTTTGTGTTGATGCTTGTCTTCCATGAATCTTGAGTGGTGGTGAATCAAGCCAGGCCATATATGAAGCTCAAAGAGCTCAAGCCTTATATAGACTATAACATTAAAAAGTATATTTTTAATGTCTTTTTATTTTTTTCAATATCTATCATCATTACCCTATTACCTCCACCTTATGTTAGCTCCCACAATACACCTCGCATGTATCATGCTGGCTCCTCTACTTTCCTTCATGTTTTGGTTTGCTTTCTAGTTTTCGTTTTAACTGTGTTCTTGTTAGTCTAGTCATTTGTGTGTGTATTTAAACCATGGTTTTCAGTTTGTCTGTTTGTCAGTCTTTGTTTAATCTGTTTAGCTTATGTTTGAAGCTTTCTTGTTTGTTAATTCGCCTCATTGTTATTGCCTCTATGTCTCATTTACATTTATGGCGACTTACAATTGTGACTGAATACATCTTGAGCAGTTGAGGATTAAGGGCCTTGCTCAAGGGCCCAACAGTGGCAACTTGGCAGAGGTGGGGCTTGAACCAGCAACCTTCTGATGACTAGTCAAGTGCCTTAACCACTGAGCTACCACTGTCCCCATCTGTCTCATCTCCATATTTACTATATTTCTCAGGATGGATATTCTGGTAATTCAACCCTGGACAGCTATAACGACACTGATTTTGGGTTTGCCCTGAATAAATCTCGCTCTTCTCAGCATTTTCATCCGCCTCTTAATCGCTCTGTGTTCCAGCATGCCTCTCTCCACCCTTTAGTGAGACTATGATTCATAGTTTGGGGCTTCATGTCTCCTCCTTGTCATGCTGCTTTTAGAAGAATCCCTTCATGCCCAACTTATTATATCAGCACATCCTTCAAGATGTTCAAGATCCTTCAAGCCTATGTTTATCCTTTGAGCTGCACAATTTGCAGGAAGTTAGAAGGGACATGGCAGAAGAAAGACCACAAGGATGAAGGTGAGGACGAGAAGCCAACCTATCCAGGTGTGCCTGTTGAAGGTTCAAGAGATGAGATGTATACAGGATGTCCTTCCTGGGAACCCAATGATGCTGTTCAGGTCCATAAACTTTCCAATCTACCAAACACTGATGCTGTTGCCATTCCACCAGGAATATAGCATTCCACCAGGAATAAACCACATAGGCTGGGGACCCATCAATGTACAGAGGATGAACTAGGGAGTCTTCCAGTGGACCTGCAATGTAAGGACTGTTGAGAGTCATGTAAGGTTAATGAGTGGTAATAGGAGACCAGCTGCCATCACCTGTAAGTCACCACATTATCCCTCTGCTCAACCAGTAATGGACACAGGTAGTACAGCTTTAGCTTGCCGCAGTAGTTCATGCACAGGTTGTTGGTGGAAAGCCAAACCCTTTCTCCAGGGCTGTACAAGGGAGCAGGTACACAGCACTAATTAGCCTTAGCCTAATCATCCACACCAGATTTTGTTCTCCCAGACTCTTCCTGGCCATCATTCAATTGTCTTCTGCAAGAATTTCAGTAGTCATGAAATCTATTGCGATTGTGCCTAGGGATGCTCTGGTATGGGCAGAGGCACTAGCTTGCCTTGCCTTGGTTTTAGGATTTTAGTTGTGGTCTCCAAGCAGAAAGAAGCAAACATGTGGATGTCCTTAGTTATGTATTTCCTCCAGATCTGACTTCTCAGGATGTCCACCCAAAAGGGAAGAGTAAACCCATAAAAATGCTTAGCCATAGTTGAGTAGATGATTTGGAAGTAGAACCTGTTGAACACAGGGATCAGAGGTCAGGCCTTGAGGTCAGGCATTTAGCTTGCTAAGCAAAACAACAAATATATGATATGCACTTGGCCAACGACAGCTTTCTAGAGAAGTCTTTGGGTAACCTTTGAGACAGGATAACTCTCACTGCCACACTGGAGGTGATATCCTCCACCATGAATGGCTTTTCAGAGTTCAGAGCTAAAGGCAGCCTTGAGGGAAAAGGCCTGTTTGGATGGAAGGTTCCAAGCCAGCTTGCTAGGCTTGCTTTTGAGCACAGTAGCACGGGGGCAGAGACAACACTAAAGTTCTGGATAAACCTACTATAAAAATAGGCAAAACAATGAAACAGCAGCAAATCTCTGAGTTGAACTGGCGCTAGCCAGTGGAATGTGTATGAAAGATGAACTTCTCTACTTTGACATGTAGGTTTTTCTCCAGTAACTTTTTGAGGACTATCCGAATGTGTATCCCATGTTCAGAGAAAGTATAGGAGAATATCAGGATGTTGTCAATGTAAGGGATGATGAACCAGTCTGTCATATCCCTCAGGACATCATTAATTAAAGAAAGGAATGCTGACACAGTGTTAGTTAGGCTGTATGAATACCATCTTCCACTTGTCCCCCTTTCTAGGGCCACAAGATTGTAAGTGCTCCGAAGGTCAATTTTGTAAAAAACAAAAAAGAAAAAAAAAAATCACCTACACTATTCTATTGTGATGTCATTTTGACCTTGGTAGTCAATACAGGACAGAAGACCACCGTCCATCTTGTCAAAGTAAAAGAAATCGGTGTCAGTCAAGGACTTTGAAGGCCTAACACAGCAATGCCTTAGTAATGTAACCCTCCATGGTTTTATTTTCTGTGAGAGATAATTGGTAGGAGTCCTGGGGAGAACACCATCTTCTACCAGACACAGTCATGAGGCTGGTGAGGTAGCAGAGTAGAAACCCCACCCTTGATAAAAACTTCAAGAATGTTTGAATACTGTTAAGGTATGGTAAAGGTACTCACTGGATCATGACTCTCAACTGTGTTATGGGGCCCACATATGCAATTGTATAAACAGTAGTTAAATCAGGTCAGAATGTCAGAGGACTCCCAGGAGATTGCCAAGTTGTATCTCTTTATCCACGGACTGCCTAAAATCAAAAAATGATGTGCAGAGGTGACCACATACAAGTAAATATCTTCCTAGTCAGTCATGCAGCTTCAAAGGGTGATAGGAAGTGTTCTGTGAGTGTCAGGTCCAGAGCCCAAGGCCCTTACATCCAGGGAATAGAGCATCAAAAAAGATCCCTCTGCACCCTTCTTAGAACCACAGGTGTTATACCCAGACAGGTGGAGTGGAACAAGTTGCAGAGCTAATGACTGGAACCATCGCAGTAGAGGCATTGCCTTTGTCACAGCTTTCTCCTTCGTTCTTCCACAGATGGACACACACTATTGACATCTTCTCAGGGATGTCAGGGTGTGGTGTGAGAACACAGAATGACAAGATTTGCGTTTATCTTATTGCAGGATGTCCATGCGAATAACCAGTGACATGAGCTCCTTCCGGTTAGCAGACTCATCCCAGTATAGTAACCAAGTCACTTCCTCAAGAAAAGCTTTGTCATTCTAGCTGCTGCTAGCTGCAAGACTCTTCTAACAAAAAAGAATTCTAACAAATAGTTTCCAGAATAGCAACAACCCCCGTTTGGGGGCAATAAGCAATTCCCCACTGTTCCCACAGTACATGCTAGTGTAGGCAAAACGAGAATATGAACGTGTGTGTGTGTGTGGGGGGGGGGAGTTAAGTATACACACAGTTGAGGTTAATAGACACAGGACTGAGAGCGATCATAATCAACAGGGGAATTATGGGAAGTGAAGTCTGTGTGGTGTTAGGTGTACTTGAAAGGGCAGGCATGACAATATTAAGTTTACTATTTTGCACAAGGTGATATAGCCTTGACAAGATCCAGCAAGATAGGCTGTGGTCTACTCTATTATTTTGACCTTTTACAAATTATTTAAATTCTTCATCTTTGAGTTGACTTTAGACCACTCCAGGAGTGCTCATTTGAATAAAACTGTGTCACAGAGTTATGGTTAGTTTTGTCACACCCACATATCGACAGGACAAACCTTTTACATGAGGCATAGAAGAATGCCCTGGGGTGTAAGGCTTCCTAAGAAGGAACCAATCTCCAAGGAATTCTGGCACAGTGTGTGTCAGGAACACATTAATTATCTGATAAAACCAGGGACTGCATTTACGTATTTCTCTGTTTCATCTCCCAAACTGAAAATGTGACAGCTTAATAATGGCATACTTCCTGCAGACTAGCCCCTTAGAGCACACAGTATGGCATATGCAGAGGCTGCAAGAATCTTTAATGCAAATCAGTCATTTTAACTGTGTCACACTACAAGATGGATGGAGCTATGAGGACTAATGTGAAAGTATATTTTTGGATTCTCTTAGAATTCCATGATAACCATTGCAGCATAATACAGTACAGTACAGAGAAACCCTCTTCTTGCATGACTATCAACATAAGGTCAGTTCATTAGAGTCAGGGACATTCTAGGAATTAGGAAGACATATTGGGGATAAAATAAAACATCTGGCACTAGTGAGGAAATTTACAAGCAAACATTTCATGTGTTACCGAGGTCACTGTTTAAGATCTGTACCAATCCGTTTCAAGGCTTCAAGTCTTGCTAACAAATTATATTACCCAAAATACATAGATAGTTGAGCACATAAATCTAACAGGACAGTGATTTCCAATTCAAACTAATTAAATGTATGGATATTACATTCATATCTAGAAACAGGGTGACTTAGTGAGTTTAAAAAGACAAAACATGGTGAAAGATGTTTTGGTTTTAAAAGTGATTAATATTAACATTTCTCATAAACCATCAAATAAAACCATTCACATTCAAACAAAACGTAATCAACAAATAAGCCATAAGATAAACGTTTTAATACAACATGTTCACATTCAATTCAGATTTTGAGAATTATCTCCTTCTTATTCATAATATTCTTAATTCAATTAAAGGACAATTAAAGTTTTTGCATTAAACAATTATGAATTCCATAATTTATTATTAGAAAACCATAACATGTAAGTCTTCAACAGACTGAAACCTTTCTGTTAAGGGAATTTCCACATTTTATGTTTTATGAATATTTTGTTTGTTTTATTTATTTCTAGTAAACCAATTCTGTTTTGTCAGAGAGCAAATGAGTAACAAAAACCAAAAGATTGCAAATTGGGACTAGGATTTCGCGATTTCATTCAGATATGCTTTGTATAGTGTCCATGACAATAAAGTTTGACTTTGACTTTGATTTCAATAATTGAGGTGAGTAGGTGAAAAATTTCGTAAGCCATATGAAGCTAGTAATTTGCCATACTATATTCAGTGTTTGCTATAAATGTACACACAGGGATGCCATACAACCAGCTGTAAACAAGTGAGCTGGAATGCACTGTTAGAACTACCACTCAGCATGTTGGATTGTTTTACAGGCTTTAAAATAATACAAGTTATAGTGATAAATGTAAATTGGCTACACTCATTTAATTTCACTAACTGATTAGTGGTTATCTTTTATTTAACAGTAGCACACCCTTTTACCAGTGTGTTTGTCGTTAAACAGGCAACACAATATATATTTTTGTGCTTTACAAACCTCTGTTTGCAACATTTCTTTTATAACAATACTAGTATTATAAATGCTGCTGCATAAACTTTTGCATTAGGGCACAGCTCATCAGAACTAAATCACAATCAGCTGGTGGATGCATTCTAAGCTCACTCAGCATCAGACCCACTTGTGAGGTGAAGCTGGAGTGATTTGTAGCTAGCAAGCACATCAGCCATCAGTCTACATGTCTCTATAGAATAGGAGATTTGTCACCCTGAGGGTGGATAGCTTTGTGTGATGGGTTTACGGAGACGGGGCATCAGCAAATTGTCATGCCATTGGCTAGAAAGTAAGTGGGAGGAGGGGAGGATTACTTTTAGCCAGTGTATGATTGATATATCATCTCGTGCTCCACTGGCTGCTTGCATTTTGTAATGGAAATGTAAAGCCATTTTGGGAGAGGTAGGGAGTTTGTATGGATGGGTGCTAGGGTTAAGGTTAGTGGTAGAACGGAACTACAGTGGAATGAAATGGGTTTCCCCATTTCCCCAAGTATGTGACACATCATGTTGGTATTAAGTCACAGTTAGTCGGTCATAATAAAACACAGATGTATGTTGGACTTACAGGTTCTGTTTATTTTGAAAAGATTGGGGTTGGCATATAGAAAAATATAAATGCTTCCTTAGACTAAATATAAACTATGATGTCATGATATTACAGCATGTACAGCATGTATAACATTTGTCAAAATTAAATGCAACCAATATATTCTCTTATTTAGTCTAAACATTTGATAAGAAAACAAATGTCTTACGTAGGACCTTAATACCTGGCCCATAAACCATATAACAGTAAAGAACAAAATGATTAGGAGCAAACGAAGATAAAGCAAACCCAGAAAGATAATGCAAATAAACAGCCTTTCACGTTTATTTAATTAGCATAGAAAGCTTGCTCCCGTCACTGGTCATGTTGACTAAATAAAAGGGTGAAATATCGTTGGTAGTTCTCTCCTCTGATTATGATACATGATTGCTCTCTGCGGAAGCCTGCACAGCGTCTTTAGGCTCAATATAATAAATGTGTTAATTAGGAGCAAGAGGCTGAACGGTTTAGATCCGTCCTCACTCCTGAGTGCGGCCCTGAAGCATGGCAGGCAAGCTTTGTTTCATTACATCCCTAATGAAGAGCCAAAAGAAAAAAACAATATACCAAACAAACTGTTCTGTTTACTTAATGGAATGTACATGTTTTGTTAATTACCCCAATAATATTTTTGCCTCCTCAACATGGACTTATCTCTGTTCATTTGACCATCACACAGTGCTTCTAATAGTCACTAGATTTACTATAGAAATTAGTAGTAGATATTAAGAACAACTTGCACATGAAATGTATTTATGTATTTGATCTATATGTAATGGGAAAGCTGAGAAACCAGAACAATAATATAAATTAAAAAATACAGAGAAATGATTTTTCATTGCAATTGTAGGTAAAGACTGCAGTTCATTTAGTGCTATTTATTAAAATTATTCATCATGTTAGCTCTGTGGCTACACAAACCTGTATGAAAATATACGCAGGATGGGCCTATGGGATATAAGAACACCACCAAAATCTCTCCCTCTTACAGTTTAGTAAGTTGTAAGTCGGGTTAACATGTTTTCTCTCTTTCTTCTTTTTATTCTGTCCATTTTCTTTCTGCTCTTCTTTAGTGTTACTTTAAATCCAACAGGACACAAATGAACACAGTAAGTGAAATTCAAAACTGCAGATTAACTCATATTGTGTCTGTGGTCCAATTACTGCTTATTCCTAAATTTTTTAGGCTCAACTTTGTACTGATTTAAAACGAAACCATCACTGTGCAGTTCAATGGTAGGATAAGCTTTAATTTAAGGGTGTGTACAGCCATATCAGATGAAGCATGTATGGCTTACAGATCTTTTTTATACATACCCCTCCTAATTTAGGAAACTAAATACAATTGGATATTTGGATCCTCAGTTGTTTCTTGGCCAGCTCTGTATAAGTGGAATGTTAGTTTTAACAGAACAACATTCATTCCCAAATCATCATATATTTCAGAGCCTTTTTGCATCAGCATATACAATGCTAAGGTACCTTTTGTGTCAGATTCTGACACACACGGCAGTACCATAGACCTCAAGTTAATTTCTGCCACATCCCAGTACGATGTTGATAAAATGGAATCGGATTCATTCATAATTTTTTTTAATAAAATTTATTTAGGAAATATTTTTGCATCTCTCACATAACATAAACAAAGGTATGTTATGATTACCACATCATAGGTTGTGATTTGAGAGCTATGAAATTCGCTATGTGAAGGGTAAAATTTGCTATGTGAACAGACTGACATTTTTTGTTCGGCATATGCAGAATAATGCCTAAATTAGAGTGGGTTTTGAAAATGAGTGGAACCTGACATAATGGCCATTATCATCATTTATATACTAATGCCAAAAGGCCCTGCCCAAGTTTCAATACTGGTTATCAAAAGCAACATCAAAAGACTGTTCATGCTAATGAAGTAGGACATCACAAGACTGAAAAATCTGAATAAGTTCACCAGAGGCAAGGTGTGGTTTAAGCTGTCCACATGAGCTTAATCAAGCACAATCTACTTATGGTCTGTATGAGAGGGTCTAGAGTTTGATTCATTATTAAGAAGCACAGTAGGAAATAATTTGGAAGCCATGGAAGATCACAGTAGTGAACCGCCAAACAAAACATTCAGTTATTAAGAGAAACTTCATTTATAAAGTGTTGGTGAATAGAAAACTGAAAGATCAAATGTTGTTCTTTCACATTTCTAAATACAAGGTTTCCTTTATACTGATGAAAACCAAAAAGCATCAGTGCAACAATCAATAGAACGCATGACAGCTTGAAGTTAGAAAATCTATGTTATAGATTTGTATTAATGTGGACTAAGCACACGATCTGTGGGAAAATGTCAAGCTGTCATGTTTATAAGTTTAAACTTTCTCTCCATTTTTAGTGAACTGTGTTTAAGTTCTATGCTATAAGCATTTTATATAAATTCTAACACTGGATTTATACAGTAAAATCATAATCTTTAAAAAAAATTATGATCTTACTGCTGGATTCAGTCCATCGGTGTGCTTACATCGAACAATACTTTATCCTTCAGACGTGTACAGACATGGCTTAGACTTTTTCTGCGATATCTCTGCAATGTGCTAAGCTCTTTATTTATACAGCAGACAAAAAACAGCGACTGTGTGCCACAGCATATCACTTCATTAACATTTTGTAAGATAATTTGTCAAATAGATCATGCAGCTGTCAGAAGTGCAGATAGGGAAGAAGTTTCCTCAGAAGGAGTGAACGCAGTGAAGGGTACATAAAGGTTGAAGTGTTCTCAGAGTCTAAATACGTTTATCGATAAAATAAACAGACTCGAAGAAAACAATGTGTAAACAGTTTTTACATGACATGACAACAAAATATATAACAAGTAAATATTAGACCACAATAGTTATGAGACAAGGCTAATATGAGACATAAGTCAACATGAAATATTAAAAATAACCGCGTTTAGGTGTCAGTCACAATCTTTGTTCCAGATTTATTTGAGTGATTCAGCTGAAATCAGCTGCCACAAATAAACTGTTATAAAGCTTTCCACTCCATTACATTCTGTATTAGCTATTAGCTGTATTAGCTCACAGTACCTCATTAGACTGACTGTTCTTTTCTTTGTTAAAGTGGTAAGCACCCTGTCATAAACCTGTGGTGATGTGCACTGCTGAGGTACTACTGCAGATCTTGATGACCTGAGATTTGTTTGATCTCAAACCTGTTCATTTCTGTGGACAAAGCATTCATTGTTGGAGACTTTAATATTTATTTTAATAATCTTGAAGATCCTCTGAGAACAGCTATGGTGTCCATTCTAGATTCAGAAGGGGTCATTCAGAATGTAATAAGACCTACTAGAACTAGAAAATATGAACATGTCATGCCCATCTTATCCTCAGTGCACTGGCTCCATGTGAGGTTTCATATTGATTATAAAATGCTACTACTTACCTATAAAGCAGTAAATGGTCTTGCTCCAAAGTACCTGATTGAGCTTCTGGTCTCCTATGAACTGTCTCACCTACTTTGATCAAAATGTGATTGTTATTTGTGGGTTCCTCAGATTATGAAGACAACAGCTGGTGGTAGATCTTTCTCTTAGAAAGCCCCACAGTTATGGAATAATCCAGCTAGTGTTCTGCAATCAGACAGCCTCGGTCTTTAAGTCTAGGTTAAAAACTTGCTTGTTTATGCAGGCATTTTGGTAATAGTTTTTTTGTTAATAATAGAAGGTGCAGAGCCAGAGGGTTCGTGGGCATGGAAGTATTTTGATAAACTGGGATGTTTGGATGCTGTTGTTCACTCAAGTTTGTGACAGTGATTAGCTGGACACTTAACATCCCAGGGCACCTACATCTCTGTGTTTCCTCCTGTTTCTCCCCATTTTTAGTTATGCTGTCATAGCTAGTCCTCTGCACAAGTGTACATTTTCTGTATTATAAGAGCATTATAAGAGCACACCTAATGTTTTGTGGTCTCTTTTCCCACCTCTCTCTTCACGTCCCACTCGGTCAAGCTACTCATGCTACATTTGAGGCACCAGGAGATGCTAAAGATCCAGATTCCTGACTCATGATCTGCCAATCTGCCTGATCCACCCAGATGCCCTTCCTCTGCTTGAATCTCACCAACTGAACATCACTCACTGTTGCAAAAGGATAGACTTTACTGTTTGTATTATTGTTATTGTGGTGCCGGATGGTCGGTTAGAAAAGGACAGGCCCCCCTATTGAGTCTTGGTTCCTCTCAAGCTTTCTCTTGCTCTTAGTGAGTTTTTTCTTGCCACTGTCACCCTTGGTTTGCTCACTGGAGGCTTGGACTCAGACATCTGTAAAAGCTGCTTTGTGACAACAGTTGTTGTAAAAAGTGCTATATAAATCAATTTTAACTTGACTTGATGAATCCAGGTATGTTGGCTTGCGCATGGAAGTTTCGCACAATATACTGGATTTTTCCATTTACCTTTCACTGAAATATTATACTGTTTAGAATGATCTTTTTTTTAATTCTATATGAACCTGAGCCATTTGAACTGAGGTATGGCTTGCACTCCATGCAGTAAAGCACCAGATGGATGAATAGCTTATCTGCAGGCCAACGCTCCAGTATCTATCACATATCACAGCACTGCACAGCTTGTATAAGGTAAAACTGCAGTAGGCATCAACTAGCTCTCAGTATTAGCTGGCTGAAAAGTAGAAAGAAAGGGACATTCAAGTGAGGGGTGAATGAAAGATAAAATATTTATAGGAGAAATTGAATCAGGCACTGCTCCTTGCTGTTCCTCATTATTCAATAATGTATAATCCACAGTCTATTACTTTCTTTTGGAAGGGTAATATCTTTAGGGCATGACTGAGACAGCCCAACTCTGCCCTCAGGACTATAATTGCCTGTTCCAGCCGACTGAGCTCCTGTATCTTACTCACTGATAGTGTTCAACACAATTATGTGATGGCAAAGACATGGAGTTTCCTGCTGAAAAGACTGGACAAATGTTTCACAGGGGAGGAGGGACCAAGTGAGCTGGAGAAGAGTCTTGTCTTGAAAGCGTAATTGTGTTGAACAGTTATAGTTAAACTGCTACTGTGTGACTTTCAAAAGTGAGTAGACACCAGGTCCAGCAGGTAGGCCCAGTCAAGATTATTATTTGAATATTCACAAGGAATTTGCTATTTAAAGCAAATTGCTGAAAATACATAGAACACTTCCTAGTAAACTAGGAGATTAAAAATGTAGAATGTCCGTGTTACATTAAGAGTAACAGAATGCTTATCATTTTGTTTCAAAGAGTAAGTAGGATAAACAGCAAAGATAGTAACCACAAAGATATTTATGATGAGATGTACTGCAATAACCTGTAACTAATCCACAAATCCATAAAAAACATATACACCCCACTGATACATTAATTACAGTGTATTATATCAAGCATTACATTGTAATTAATGTTACTGTTACACTGTGGTGGTATAAAAGATGAGTTTGAAGTATCATACAGGTAATCAAGACATACATAGATATCTGTGCACCCAAGAAACATTTTTTTTCTTTCTGGCCTCTTCTCAGTTAGCAGAAAAGGCATCAAGGTGAAAAAATGCCCACTGTCAGTACTGTTTGCATCTTTGCCAGTTTAATTTATCCTAGGCTTAAAGATAAAGAAACTGCCGCCTCTGTTTGCCTTGAGCAGAGAGAAATAAACAGTCAATATTTTCTCCCAGGGACCTAAACAATGACACCCGCATAAATCACCCAGCATGCACCTGTCCAACACGTTAGACACAGATTCATGTGTCACTGGGTTTTAGATTGTGCTGTGACTGTCCTCCAGTGCTGGATCAATGTGTCTGAGGATGCTGTGAGCATTAGCGCCACCTATAGCAGGGAGGTGGGCATTTTTCTACAGGCTTTTCACAGTTTTATATTTATTTTCTTATGGTTATTACCTCTTTACTTACAGTGCTAAACAAAGGAAAAAATATTAAAATAGTTTTACATTCTACTGCATTTGTTTAATCAAAATGCACACCATCCTGTTAAAGGATTTTCCTGCATGCAATTAATGTGGTGGTAATGTGATCGTTTAGCTCATTTGAATGAAATTAAGGCAGAAAACCCAGCTTGCAGTGTATTCCCTAGACAAATTATACATTCACAGTGACTGTACCTCACAATTAACACCTGCATGAGCTAGCTACCTGGTTGCTCCTAATGGATATCTGATGTTTGCCATATCTCCAACTGACAAGTGAAAGGACATCCAGTGAAAGAAACAGAGCTGGAAATATCACAAGCCCTGACATCCCTCATGCCCTTTGGAGAGACAAATAAGTGTGTCTATAAATTCAAAAGGGGTCACGCATCACTTGTTTCTTCAGTGCAAAAAGGCTGCTTGGTTTGAAGTGCTGGGTTCTAAATGAGATCATTTTGAGAAAATGAGACTGTCAGAGACTGATGACTTTTCATTTGCCGAAAACTTTTTTTATCACAACGTGTAAAGTTTGGCTTCTCCTAGCATTAACGTCTAGCATTAGTAAACTGAAAGTGGCAAGCGCATCCCTGTGCATCTTTTGATACATTTACCAATCAACAAAATAATTTTAGTAATAATACTTAATACATTTTATCCTTTGGATTTTTATCCCCTTAAAAAATTTTTTAACCTTTGTCCACTGCAAGTTTTACGATCTTTCTAGATGAACACTGTAGCTATATATTGTAACATTTCGAAAAGATGCAGGCAGATCGAATTGCAGAGAAGCATGTATTGATAAACTACACCGACTACTGCAGTGAGCGGCGACACAAATATAGAAACAATGGGTGAGGCGATAGAGTAATCCAAACAGTCCAGGGTCTGGCCAGGGAAGCAGAGTCCTCAGGAAGAGTCCGAGGGTTAGACAGGAGGCAAGGTCTATGAGAGAAGCAGAGGACAGTACACTGGAGATCCAGTTGAGACAAGGAACGCTCGGTATGCAACATGACTCAGCAATACTTCGCAGTGGGAAAATGGATATCCTGAACCTAAACAGGGCTGGTGGAGGTGTACTTAAGGAGGGGCAGGTGTAGGCAATCAAAACTCTGATGGGGGATCTGGAGTGTGTGACAAACACTCTCCTACACTTTGAGATACTCCTAAAACTCACATCACACATACAGTTCCAGTGCTAATTGTGTAGTCTCTTGAGTATATACATTTCTTAGCCATTTTCTCTTGCATATTCAAATCAGCAATGGGTCATTAGTCAAATGGTCTGGTAAATTCTGTCTGACTGACTTAATTTTTAAGCCATTGTTTAATGATGACTGAAATTTAATTTATGTAGGGTCTTATTTTAGCTACAGCTCGAACAGACAGTTCATTTTAACATCAACAATTTCCATGTGGCTTTAATGTGTTCTTATACTCAGAACAACCCATATTCTGTGAGCCAAGGCATTTTAAGGGACATTGTATTGAAAGAAATGCTTACCACACTAGATAAGTAAACACTGAAAGGATGTGATGCTGCATTATTTTAATCTGAGACACACCATTTCATAAGCAACATCAAAAAATGTGAATTTTGGTCTTTTTTTCCAGAAAAACATTTTTAGGCGCTGTAGGATGCACAGAATTGTTGAATAATGAGAACTGAGAGATGTGAATTGTTTATATCAAATGTGGGAATTAACCACATGCTGAGTCAGTTCACATGAAAGCAGCACCCCAGTAACACTGGAAGATGAGTTGCATGTAAATGCTTAGAAATGGTGGGGTGTAAAAGCAATGTCAGATTATTAATTTTTGCATATTTTCAATTTCATTTCTGATTTGTATCTTATTTATATGCCAGTGCACAAATTTGTGAAATAATATGCCAACAACAGCATATGTTAACATTCATCAATCAAATTAAAAAGGACTAACAGCAAGTCATGTAATTAATTTGATTAATGAATTTAAATGTTTGATGTTGGTACAGTAATAGACACTATGCTTTTGCTTTTTTCTCCTTGGGAGCCTGAAGGGCGTTGCATGCCAACATATATTTACTTGAGAAGGAGAGCATTAATTCACCTATTGCCAGGTGGTGAACACATTTTCTCAAGGTTGAGCTTAATGGCATTGCCATCTGAGAGTCGCACTTAGCATTTTAAATGGGATGAATAGGTACTTTGACTCTGATGCTCTTTGCTAATCTGTTTCAGACAGCAAGCAGCATGTCCACAGGGCATTTCTACATTGACATTCCCATGAGCTGTCCTGAAGCTCAGTGGTGCTTCAGGGAGCACTACACTGCACCATGCTGTATTCTGTCCATGCCATAGAATGACTGGATGGGGTTTTTCTGCTTCAGGAGCCACCAAAATGGAAGAACGTTTGGACTGGTATAATCACAGACCTAGAAGTGTCCAAATCTTGGTTGTGTTCTGAGGAAGAGAAAAGCTGTTAGGGCAGATTGTCAGTTTATTCTTGTCACATAAATTCTGACTTGTTCGAATCAAAACAATGGCTACATCATCTTCTCCTCTCCCCTGCAAAAGCGTTTTAAGATTTTAGTGAACAAACCATAACCACGGAATGAAACTTTGAAAATGTGCAGAGAGAACTGCGTTCATCTCATAAGCTTTGTTTTGCAAAAGGAGAAAAACCTGAAAGCATAAAAAAACTCATAAATGGGGGAATGTGGTCCACCCCTGAACGTGGTCCACCCCTGAATGTGGTCCACCCCTGACAGCAGATGAGTGGAGGTATCTTCACTTGGCAAGAGTTTGAAACTTGGCAAGGGAAGAGTGCAGAATGTCCTCAACATGACTGTGTTTTTTCGGATACTGAAAGAGAGACCTAGAGTGCTGAAGGTTAGGGTTAGGTTTGGCTGATTCTCCTCCAGACAAATCAGCGTCTAGAGGAAATAATTAATTCATAAAATGTTATGGCTTTGCAAAACTTTTTCTATGTACTATAAGATGTAGAAAGACTTATTGTCTGGAATACTGAATTTGCATTGTATTGTTATATAATAACAAAATTGTATAAATGTGTTATGTTATATAACACCCAAC
>JAOXYF010000008.1:10250380-10291649 GCA_028565775.1 Sternarchorhynchus goeldii
GCCTGTAAGTACGATAGCCTTGTTGCAGTCATACACCTTGTGGGCAGGGTGTGCTTTGTGGGCAGAACGGGCCTTATATATATATACTTATGAATATATACTTATGTAAGCAAAACTCATACAATGTACATTTTAGAAGTATGTCTGTGCACATTTTAAGTGTAATAACAGACTTATTTTTGCATATGTAAAAATAACTTATCTAATTTAATTGCCCTGTTTTTTAAAACCATATATGATCCTAAAAATAGATTCAAACTCAAAGTGTAAAATGAACTGGTAATGGAGCAAAGCACCAGGCACAGTGAGGCAGGATGTCGAGTCGTGGTGCACAATTCAAAGAGTTTACATTGAGTACTTCAACAAACGACAATGACATTACACATCTGGCATTTCAATCATGACAGAGTGAACCTGGTGGGCCTCCATTCTCCTTCCTGGGGCTTCACTCTTCTGCTCACCATGGTAGATGAAACCAATAATTGGCCAGAGGTGGTGCTTCTGGTGCCAACAACAGCAGGTGATGTGGCATGGGCATTCACTGGTACCTCTGAGTGACCTGTTTTGGCATAGCATCTAATGTTTTTTTTCTGATTGTGGTCCACATTTTATCTCAAAGTACTGAACAGTGGTTGCCAGAGGCCTGGGTTTTAAGCTCCACTGTACTGTAACATATCATCCACAGGTTAATGGCCTACGCCCTTTCACCACTCCAATAAGGTCACCTCAAGACCTAGCCAGAAGGATGTCCTACAGTCCTTCTCTGTAGAATTAGTGTGTTGTCCGACGTCTGGATGAACTTTGCCACAACCCCTTGGGATGTAAGCCTGCTTTTGTTTTTTCTGGAGGCTGGAGGCATTTCTGGGTTTAATTTTGGCAGTAAGTCTGGATGTGTCACAGTGGAGCAATTCAAGCCTGGGCTTTGTTATCAGGACTGGCCTCTTGACCTGTCACTACTCTTCACCCCTCTCACTATGTTTACTAGTCAGGGCCATCAGACCAGGCCTGGCCCGCTGCTTCAGCCACATAAACGTTAATTCCATAATATACAAAATGTTATGCTCACTGCCTGTTCTGTAATTTTTAATTGTTTTCTTTTTTGAAAATGTGACAGTAATGTCACGCTGTACTGTTATTGTTAAAACCAGAAAGTTAAATTAAAGTTTTCTCTTGCTCTCTTGTACAGAATTCCCACGATATTTGAGCATGAAAAGAATTATGCTCTTAAAGCCTTAAAAATGAAGTTATAGGCCAATGTGTCCCAACTGGATTATTGAAAGACAGCACAATCTCATGACCACAAAGCACAACATTGCTAAGAGTACCTCAAGAAAACTTGTTCTTTTCTGTTAATAAGAAATCTTTTGTTGGTTTGTTTTTGTTATGATTGATGCCTAACTTATCAAACTTTTTTTTCCCTCTGGTAGAGCTTTAATATCATTTCAACTTATTCATGGAATTAATTACAGGAGCCCAAGTGAAGAGTATACACTTTTCTTTTCTTATCGTGCCCACTCAGGGCTTCCCATGGGATGATTAATGTACAGTCATGTTTTGCTATCTTCTTTCCCTCTTTGTAATCATCCCTCTGCAGCATGTTCTACTTCACCAGTAACTAATAACTCACAGAACAGTTAGACCAGCTCTGCAGAGTTTTCAGCTTGGGCCATACATTTTGTTGACTGTTGAATAATGCACCATTAATAAATCTTCATGAACCGTAGTGTCTTCATGTGATTGTATATGTATGTGTGTGTGCACAAGCACACATGAATATTCACATGTGTATGTGTATTGGTCTGAATTCTTTATGGCCTCATGAAAATGTGAAAAGGCTCAGCAAACACCAAACCTCTTCCCTATTTGCAGTCTAACTTCGCTGGAACCAGAGACTTTGGAACTACTAGGGGAATGTGGCTACCTTACTGATGTTATATTGTGATAGATTGATTTGTATCTAATACAATCAGTCATGTTCAATGTGCTAAATGTGCTTTCCTCTCACTTCAATCTCTATAATATAGACTACAGATCTGTATGTTTATCCTATAGTTACTAAGTTTATCATTCTGCATCCGTTTTTGAATTCAAGTGTCTCTAGTTTCTGTTCAATTACCTATACAGTATTTGTATATATTGGTGACCCATGTTTTCTGGTTTTTCATATGTTTTATTGGTTATTGTATCTATACCCTGTATTGTATTATTATTGTATCTATACCCTGTATTGTATTATTATTGTATCTATACCCTGTATTGTTCCTGTTGCTCGTGATGTGTTGTATTCCGCTTCACATTTCACCTTGTTTTTTTTTTTATCAATATTTGGTTTTGTTTCTCTTATTTTAATTTTGTCCTTGTACCAAATATTCTAGATTTGATTTGGTAATATGAACTTCCATTGTTCCAAGGTTTCTGTTTATGAATTTTCCTTAAAGAAACATTACTTATCTTTACACATGCATCCTACACTCTACATTACATCTATATTTTAAATTGGCATGTTTATTAATGCTATAAGGTCTCTATATACCATATTTCAAAAGATACTAAAGTTAGGAAGTGACAGTCCTTCTCTTATGTGCAATAAATACTGCACACAAGCAACATAAATGCTATAATAACTTAAAATATACCTGTAATAGCTTTTGTTTTGTTCTTTGCACATTGGTTGCCTAAAACATGTAAGAATTCTACACTTGTGCTGTCAGATGAAAGCAAAAGATACTATGATGCAGTCGTAAGCATGCAAACTACACAAGATCAATGTCATTTAATTTATAATGTTACTTAATTTGTGTCTATTCCCATACTATCTCTTTTTTATTTAGTGAAAGAGCTGATTCCAGGTCAGATACATGTAACTTTAATCTCTGACCTTTTGACCTTTTAGTGCATGCATAGTGTCAAAAAAACAAAAGAAATGCAATTAACCTGTTTACATTACATGTTAAATTCAAATAATGTTGAGACATGTACTGCTTTAATCATTTTAGGCATATGATTTCTACTTTAATATGCCTTTCATAACCTGATTAACATGTTTCCATGGCAGTTACAATAATAGGAGTATTATCTTAATGTTATTATATATGAATATTTAGTGTGGCTGTAAAGACACACATTCCTTTTGTTTAATAAAACACCTTTTCTGATACTCCTAACTACCAAGGTGCCACCATCATGGTTCCTCTATCAGTGGGACGATATAAACTGGACATTTACATTAATGGCATTTGTCTGAGGCCTTTATCCAAAGCAACTTACAATTGTGAATGGACATAGGCATTATCATTACATCCTACAACATACGTACATCTTCATTATAGTTATGCATATGATGTACAATCCCTACACTTTACGTACTTAAATATATTGTGTATTGTTGTCAAAGGTCTGATGGCCACAGTATCTGAGAATCATGACACCAGCATCTGATCCCATCAGTAAGAAGTGAATGAGCTTTAGACTGAAGATGTTGCTGGTGGATTAACAGTACAGAACTGCTGTTTTTATCTGAGATGTTCTGAACATTCTGGATACTCTGACATAAGCACACTTTTCTCTGTTTCATGTATCATACTAATACATGTGTGTCAGTGAAAGGGTCATTCTGGAGGTGGGAAAAAGTGTGGAAAATTGTTACAACTAGAAATAAGCAGAGCACAACGTTCACCTCATATAGTAAGAAATAGTTAAGGAAAGAGAGTGGTGGACAACGAAAGTGATTAATAGTGAAGCTTTTAGAGATGATTGCAAATTCTTCTTCACTGACATTGAAAACTATCAAATGTCATTTTCCTGGGCCTGCAATAGCACACTTGTATGGGCATCATCAATATAATTGCAAACTCTTTCTTAATCCCATGCATTTTTAAAGAACCTTGCAGACACCAGGGGTAAATTCATTTATAAAATCTTGGCCCTTACTGTAAGGAAAAACCAAAAGGCCACTGCCACTTTGTTCTGTCTATGCCTATTATTAGACAAAAAAACTGATTACATGGATGGTAAAGATACTGAGGATACTGTGGCATCGTAGAACTAAATATATTATATTTGTTTTATAACAGCATTCCTGTTATCTTGTGCAGTATGAAAGATAAATTAACTGTGAAGATTTACAACTTCTGGATATTTAATCTTTACCGTATTATAGAATGGTTGTTTCTCTCCTAGAATGTATTGCATTTTTAACTTCTGATATTGTGAATCCTAATTCAGTGTTTTCTCTCACATATACCTGCAGTGTATTTCGTGGCAGAGTAACCTAAGGAGAATGAGAGGACTTTTAAAGAGGTGTGTTAAATATTTTAATAGTCTTGCTTATTGCATCTGTGTTGAGTGTAATGCTACTCTTCTTTCATAGCCTTTAGTTGTTTAAATCAGGTTTCCTATGAGGGGATGGAATATTTGTATGGCATTGTTTCAGATTTGGCAATCCGTAAATTATTAAATGCCTTAGCTAATAGAGGGCAACATGCACAAAGCTGCACAGTCACTTTGTTAGAAAAACAAACTGGGGATATGGAAGATGAAATCAATTTTATACATGTCCAAGAGAAAATAAAATTTTATAGGTTTAACAGCATGTTCTGGCAATTTCATAGTAGACATGATAAGGTTATAAAAGCATGTAAAATAAAACTATGTTTTGGTAAGACACATCTTTATACTGCCTAGAAACTGAGCTGAAGGCTTCACTTGGACGTCTAAACAGACGCTCAGGAATCATCTTCTCACTCTAACTGCAGAACCTGGGGAATAACTCATCTAGAGTCAGTGAAAACCAAAACTCAGGTAAAGATCAAGTGTCAGCTTTTATTTTATGCACTGTCTTTACAGTAAGAAAATAAACTTTTAGTACTGAAAAAAACATTCTTTGATTTGTTTGGTTGGTTGGTTGTTCATTCATTTATTAATTAATTCATTCATTCATTCATTTAAACATTATTATGTTTTTGACTGAGGCCCACACTGATCTATGAGCTAATATTTCATCGATACCGTAGCTGAAAACAAGAAATCAGTTTGAAGGAGAGTCACACCACATCCTCCAGAGCATACTGTTCCTAATTCTTGGTAATTGCAATCATTTAGGCATCCCTTGTGTTGGCCTGGCTGGGATTTTGTTCTGTAGTGCTGTAGAGTTCTTACCAGTAGCCCCTAACTACAGGCTTCTGCGTTCTATTTATGATTTGTGGTCTTGGGGAGAAGGAGAGTGGATCATATGCTACTCTTCTCTGTTTGTTTAGCTTTATTTTGTTTGTTTGTATTTTGAGTGTGGGTGTTTCTGGCAATTTTGCAGCCTTTCAGTGGAAGTTCAAGTGTATGATTTCTAGGTTAATTAAACATATTAACATGATAATCAAGCCTCCATCTCCTGCTTTGCCCAGCAGTTGTTGTATTATGTGTGGTGTTGTTATGCTATTGAGAAGCATCACATTTCACACTGCCAGCTGTTACAGGAATCAACAACTCAATCAGAGTAGGGGTGGGTTTTTTTGATTCAGAAGATTTACTGGGGTCCCTGGTAGGGGCTATAAAAATGTAACAGCAGAAATGAAATAGAAGGAAGCAACAACCAGTAGCCCTCAGTCTTCATATCTGTGACAGAAAGATGTGCAAGTGGGCCAAGCACTGCTGACAGGTAGACCTGGGTTGTATTCTAATGAGAGTAGGAATGGGCTTTAGGGCCTTAATCGCACCCTGAGAGCAGCACAGGATGGTGCTCATGATGGAGAGTAATGGGATGTTATAATGAAGTGACACAAAATGATATTAATGTTGTGTTTACCATGAATTGGAGAGACTTGAGTGAGCACACAGAGACCGTGGATAACATGAAGATGGTAGGCTTGACCACAACTCCCAAAGAACGTCTGAGTATAGGCTTCCAAAGAACATTTGATCCTTTTTGGAATGTTTACTGCTCAGCTTGAGAGATGTTTGTCTCCAGATAATTGGTGCACTAACAGCATTTTTCTTTTGATTAAAAGCACCACAACAAGCCCCAGGGACTGTGGGTCTGTGACTTCAACGCTCAGCATGTCGACGAGAGTTAGTTTGCTATGAAGCACTATTTTCATTTACATGAAATGGCTCGGCAGAGATCTGGGCTTTCTTTTGCTTACCTTGTAGACTTCCAGCACCATATATTTCTAACGTTAATAAACAGAGGCCCACTTATGGCGATGCAGACACATGTACTTTAATAAAACTGATATTGCTGATTTGTGTTTGCTCAGTAACCAAGACAAAGAATCTGTCCTGGCAGCCAAGGAATTGTTTCAGGAATAGGGAAAAATATTGTTGGGCAAAGACCTGGGCTAAAGGAAACTAACAATCTGCACCTTAATTCCAGTATTCAGTATTTGCATGTGCATTAACCACATCTGTGTTGTAACTTAATCCTGAACAAAAATCTGCCTTTAGCACAGACGTGTTTGGCTTTTTGACTCTACTCCTCTTCACACAACAGCATACTGAAGAGAAATGGAAAAAAAAAGGTTTTTTGATTTCATATTCAATTCAATCACAAAATGCAGGCTCACTTCTCACACTGTAGTTCCACATATCTTGCATGTTAATTGGGCTCCATGGATGGGCCGCTCCAAAATGTAAATGTCTGATTAGGTCTTTGGATTAACATTCTCATACTCGTTTGTCTCTAGGAGAGGCAGTGTGGGAATTTCACAGGAGAGAAGCCAAGTGCAGAGGGAACAAGCTCTGGCAATAGTCTCCTCCACCATCTCTGACAACTTCATTTGTATATAATTACTTACTCTAACCACTCGTGAGGAATTGACATTTGTCACCATGGCACTCGGTTTTCAGAATGAGATGAATATATCTGAGGTTTCTTTATATAGTACTAATTATTACTCCTTGGTCCCGTTTTAGCATGTGTGGCTGTGACCTTCACTGGAGGGAGTGAAACATGGACCTCATAATTTCCATTCATTAGGCACTTGATAGTCTTCACACTACTGGTACCATATCCACTAGCACTATATAGAACTAGTATAACCACATGGCTGTGTCTTCTGTGTTTTGTTTTGTTTTTTAACATTAGGGTCTGTGTTTTTCTTTGTTACTTTCTTTTTTTTAAGAGGTAATCATAGTTATTCATGTTTAAACGACAAAATAACAACAACTCCTCTCGGATTTATGCATCACATGAATGATCTAAAATAAGGTTTTATATCTTGAAACTTGGGATAATGTGTTTGAGTTTGACCTTTTAAGAGATGGATTTGTGCACAGTTTCCCTGACTGTTCTGTCCTCTGTTCCTGTATGCCTATACCCTGGGCTCTCTGAACACAATGATGGATACGACAAGTGGCTTGGTGGTGTTTCTCATTCTCAGCAAACATGATTAAACAGTCTGCTTGAGCATCAGAAGCAGCAATTGCTATTCATTCTGTGGGTGACTTAGGCATTTAAAAAAAAAGGTAAAAAAACCCAAAAAACCATTTATAATGACGGCAGATTTTGCAGGCTCTCTCTCCTCTTCCTTGTCCTTGACATGTTGATTTACGTCTTTAACGTATAGCAATAATCCAGGCTATCACAGTCTTTATTAGTCCAATCACTTCCTTAATGTACATTCTCTGTGGCATTACATTAGATTAAGCAGTTATCAGTGCAGGATAGTTAAGCGCCTTGAAGCCCACGTGGTTTCTTTCTGTTCAGGGTATTTTTTTTTCTATGGCTGTGCACAAGTCAGGATTTTAGACAAGTACCAGCTGACACACAGGTGATTCCTCAGCAAAGCTCTTGACCCTGTGGATACTCGCTCAGTCCAGTATTGCTTATCACTTTTGGGGGGTTTAGTTAGATAACAAAGTTTTCAGTTTTTTTTGCTTGTCTTTACCAAGCAGGTAACTCCAAAGCGCATTATCCCTGACGTATACTGAATAAGAGAGTAAAATTGTGTAAACCACAATAGGATTTTCAGTGCTGCACAAAAATAACATGAGATAAAAATTACATGTTTACGTAATTTATCATTGAGCTTTGCATCACTGTTTAAAAGATATGAGAAATAAGAAGATCTTAATTAAATCACTCCCTCCTGTTTATGTTCTACTTCAATATTGTCTTTAAGAAATATTACATTTACATTTACATTTATGGCATTTAGCAGACGCTCTTATCCAGAAGAGCGACTTACAAAAGTGCTTAGGGAGTACCCTTGCATGTATGCAGAAACGATGGCCTGTCACGGTGGCCGCCCTCGCCTCTTCCCTTGTCCCGTGTCTGGTGTCGACACGTCTGTGTGTGTGTGTAGTTTCCGTTTGTGTTGTGAGTGTATGTGTCTATGTGTGTGTCTGTGGACGTAGTTTTTAGGTGTTCTTGTTATCGCTATCCTGTGTTTTGTCTAGTGTGAATGTACTTACGTGTGTGTGTATGTCACCCCTTGTTTGTCGGTCTTTGTCAACCTGTTTGGTTCTACATTGCTCATTGTTCCCGTTGAATGTAATAAAAAAGAGGTTCAATCTCTCAATCTCTGCATCCAGCCTCACTTTATTAGCACTACGTATTATTCCCATTATGTGACCTGTGTCATTTAGCTTCCCTTAGTACCCTAGCAGTGGTGCACTGTAAAGAAGGAAGAGTGTGTTGAAGATCTTAGTAATAGCAAAAAAACATGGCGCACCACAGAAGACTTCAATATTAGACAAATAAAACTACTTTCCAATATTAAGAAAACATGCTGAACACAGAATGTAAGCATAGATGTGTCAAAGTCCACCACAAGTCCCCCGAGTGGTGAAACAGAAAACATGGTTCACCATAACCCTGGGAGTTTGCTAGTTCAAGGTTCTTTGATGTCTCAGCTGTCTATGGGCAAGAGTTCAAGGGAGCAAACTGGTGCTGCTCTCTGGGTGTAAGCAATTGGCATCATTCTGCCCTCTGTCATTCACTGTGTCACTCACCAATCAGAGATGTCTGCGCTTGTGCTTGCTGATGAAAAGATGCTGCTTGGGTTCATGTGAC
Organism: Sternarchorhynchus goeldii; assembly: GCA_028565775.1. Classification (NCBI taxonomy): domain Eukaryota; kingdom Metazoa; phylum Chordata; class Actinopteri; order Gymnotiformes; family Apteronotidae; genus Sternarchorhynchus; species Sternarchorhynchus goeldii. The sequence continues at coordinate 10,259,385 of JAOXYF010000008.1, forward strand.
TTGGAGCAGAAGTGCTTGTTACACCGTCCATACGTGGTAGTTGTTGTACAAGGTGGGTTAGCAGGTGGGTGGGACTAAATTGGGAAAAAAACTGAAAAAGACCACTTTAAATATAAGAATACTCCCACATGACACAGGTTTACCACAAAATCAAAACCACTGAGAAGCAACAGAATCTGAAAGATCAGGTTACAATTTTCTCAGAACTTTCTAAAAGCTTGTCACAAAGTCTAACGGACCGATGAGACAAATTAACCAGTAACAAAGTGAGACAATATGGACATTGTAGAGAGTAAAGAAACATATGATGCCGTGAACATTTCTCACTGTAAGTGGGCATGTATTTTTACAGATGTTGTGACTGAAAAGTTGAACATTCTAGCTAAACCAATCACCAACCTAGACCCTGCTGAGAATGCTATTCACTTAATGAAGGTGAAGACTGGAGACCACAAACCTTGAAATAATCAGAAACTGAAACTGGCTGTAGTAAAATGGGCTGCACTGTACTCTTTTAGGAAAATGTGTAGCCTACAGTACTGCCAGTGCATTTCAATCCTACTCTAATAACCCTGACAACTCACCAGTTAAGAAACTCAGGCAGGTTAGATAACTGAATGAGATCTAGGGTTTTGCTCAACCTTGAAGATGTCATAGCTTTTAACAAACTATTTCTAGTACAGTAAATAAGATCAGTGCAGAAAAGTCCATTAAGCTCAGTCAAATAAGGAATTGTACATTTTATGAATAGTAAACAGGAACATTACACAAACTTTTAACTTTTTTCCATTTTCCAAAAAAATGAGTTCATGCATAAAGGTGCAGCAAAATGCATCAAAACTGCATTTTTGTAATTTTGTATAGATTCACCTAATACGGTTTCTCACCTGATTTTAATTTGATTGATTTATTTAATATTGTAGTAATATAAAAAGACAGCAACAACAACACAACTTGTTTAAAACTAGGTCAGTTAAAAAACGTGGAAACTGTCTGGAATAGCTTTTAATTTGTACTGGTTTTATGTTAGTGCCTAACATTTAAATCATAAATAGAGCTCATTTATACTTCATTAGTTCGGTTGATTCTGTACTGGAGATAATGTTTTGACAAAACACATAAAAGCACTTCTGAGATAAAAGTAAAAACATCACTCTTTGCACCTGAACAGAAGTCACCCATCGGTGGAGAGACTTCACAGCTATAACGAACAAAATGAGTTCCTCCTGTCAGTGGCAAAGACACCAGATTTTTACTACTCCATTAATTTGCTGCTTCCCTGAAAGGATGCAGCACATGTCAGGGCCATAATGTGATGGTAAGTGATGCTGAGGAGCCTGTAGCAATCAGTGTAAAGCAGTGATCTCTGAAGAGAGGGCCATTGGCTACATCTTAAAGAGTCCATTACCCTCCTTTTAATGAAACGTGCTTATTAACGATAGCCTGCATTTTTCTTTTCTTTTTTTCCAGGAGAAAGGTGTTTATCTTAAACCGTCCCTAACTAAATAAAGAGATAAAAACATGAACATAAAATAACCCTAGTGTGTAATCATCCACAGAAGGGAACGCGAGCTGAGAGTACACGTATACACCTATGTTCAACGTCCTCTGTCTCAGTCTCTTCTCTGCTGTCTGTCCAAAAGGCACAGCGATGAGAATGTGTTGCTAATGTCTTTCATCATATTCTCCTCTTTTCTTAAGTTTGTTTTTCCTTCGTTAAGCCACAGAACAGAAGTCAAAGGAAGCTTCTTAGTGTTTCTCTGAATTCCGATCTACATTATACTTACCATCACGAATCACATCGGTATGCATCCCAGTGTGGTTAGATCATGGGGAATCTTGGAAGTCTGAATGAGCCTTGAAGGCTTTTATCCCTTTTCTATCCTTCTCATCACTCTGTTAGTTTCCTCTAAACACCCCAACACAGGGACCAATTAACAAGAGTAAGATGAATTCTGCAAGTACAGAACTGATCCTCTACTGAGCTATGCCTGTTCAAACAATTCTCAACAGCCCCTCCAAATTTCTGTAAATCATATTTACATAAATCTCATTCTGAAATGTTCCCCTTTCACTCTCATAGACAAAAACACAATTAAACATAATTTACATACAAATCTTGGTTGACAGACAGAAAAAACTTATTATATAAGAAAAAATTAGGGCCATCAGTCATATCAGTTATATAAGAGCCTAATTACATTTCAGACCTAATATTTGTAAACTGATAAGTGACAACTACAGCAAGTAGTTCCTGCTGTGAAAACATGACTTTCTCTTTCTCTCTCTTACTCTCTCTCTCCACCTCTCTCTCTTTCTCTTTCTCTCTCTTACTCTCTCTCTCCACCTCTCTCTCTTTCTCATTTTAAAAACAGCATTAGCTCTTTCATGTCACAAAAACATATCTCCTGACATTTATGAAGGCAGGATCGCATAAGCTCATGGTTAAAAATCAAAGAGAAGCTTTTTGCCATCCTTAATAGGAATCCAGAATTTATCTTTGGTTGTCAGGGTGGAAAGTTTCTTAATCCCTTTACTCTTGTGTGTGGATTTTATCCCTTCTCAGTTCCTTCAGTGAGAGCCCAGCTGTGTGTCTTATCCTGATTTATGTGACAGAGGTGATACTTCTGAAAAGAACAGTAATGACTGCATGTCCTATATTTGTCAAGCATGCATCTCAAACCATCTTTACTTGATTTCTTGGTTTAAATGAGAATAGGCATAACTTTACTTGAGGCATAATCAAGAATCAAGAAGTATGAAGGCATGAGCCCTTAGGACACTTTAAAAAATAAAATAAAAAAAAAAAATATATATATATATATATATATATAGCCTAAAGCAAACCAAAACAGAAAACCAGAATACATCATGTCCTTAAGGACAATGCTGCTTTTAGGGAACACCACAGCAGTATGCTGATTTTGCCCCCCTTGGCTAAAGCTTCTATTACACTTTTGCATGTGACCCAGGTCAGCATGTTCCATTTCTGCCCTAGGGATAGCTGCCGAGAAAAGGGAGATGAGTGAAACATAGCAAAGCCAGTGCATTGCCAATATCACCTGCAATTTGCTCTGTCACCCTCTCTGTTCCATCCACAGATAAGAATGACATGATTTTCTACCTGAATACCCTCTTTGGGCCACTTGGTAGAACATTTGGTTATGTTGCCAACAGATCACAAATTTGAGCCTGGTACCAGACAAACTCCATCTAAACATATAAAAAATAGTGGTGTGATGCAATTGGCTCAAATAGGTGTGCCTTAAAATGCCTTTTACACTAAGCATATAAGCTAATCAATACAAATATGTTTTAAGCTTAGATTTAAAAATAGTCATAGAAGGAGCATGTTTAAAGTCATGTGGGAGGCCCGAAGTCTCTATGAATCAATAGCAAAAGCACAATCACCTTTTTATGCAAGTGGAGCTTGTGGAACAGTCAGCAGAGGCTGGGAAACAGGACCTTAAAGATCTTGATGAAGCTCATGTACACAGCATGTCTGCAACGTATGCAAGAGGTGGACCATTTAAAGCCTTAAAATAAAGGCTCTTTATGCTGGATTAATATGACATTCATGCTGTACACATACACATTCATCTCTTCACACATGGAAATGTATTTACTTGGCTTGTATAACTGGTTTAACATTCCCAGTTATAATGACGTCAGTGTTCCATAACTGTGTGGTTGTAGAGATTGTCTTCAGCAATCCTCAGCAATCCTGTGTAATGTCCATGCTCTTGTAGGCCACATGGTTCGTACCCACAGACTATAAAGACTGCTACGGTAAGGATGTCTCTTTTGTAAAAGGCTGACAGTAACAGCCAAATAACCTCAAGAAACATCTTGGAAATATATAGTGTGATTGAATATAGATTTTTTCATTTTTAAATGAAAACAGGTGTAATGTAAATGTTCCCCTGAAATCACTGAACAAATATTGTAATTGCCGCAGATGGGAAACATTTTTGTATTCATAGTAGCAGAAGTAGCGAAGTGAGTTTCAGTACTTTGTTGTCTTAAACAGATGTTTTGGGATGTCCATGTTGCAATTGACCATGGCCTTTAAAAGAGCATCAGCAGTGGGACAGATAAAATGGTTCTAGCCTGAGTGAATATAGAGATCCTTTCCCAAACCTCTAGGGAAAGTGCGGCAGAATTCTTTCCCTCGTGAATTTCTAAAATGTCTTTTGTAGTCTAACTACACAATGATTTCTGGCTCACTTGCTCCCCCTGTTGAAAGCAATAGATATCTGGCTGTCTGAAAAGCAATATGGGAGAAATGGCTCATCTGCACACCCATTCAAAATCACAGCATCTGCATTTTGAAGTTGAATTGATGACTCCTACAAAATACACCATTATAATTAAAGACAAAGCAGGCCATTATGAGAGATAGCATTTCCATTTAGGGTATTTTGCCAAAGTTTTAGAGTGCTTCAAATGACTGCATAAAATATACAGTATGTGAATATAATTATTAGAATATAATAAATCTGTGTATAAAAGTATTCATGACACACACACAAGTTAACAAGTACCTCAAGTGAATGACAGAAAAAAACCATGCTGTTATGGTGTGGTTTACAGTATGGACTGCACTGTACTCAAAAGAATGATGCTAACTTTACATGGGATTAAGGACTAGTTAAGACAGTTCTAAGACAGTCCTTTTTAGAATAGGTTCCAAACCTTTACCATGATTTTGAAGACTTAGAATAGTCTGAGAATAACCAGAGCAGTTTGTGTGAGGCAGTTTGATCTATCCGTCACTGAGACGTGACTGCTTCACTCTGTTCAAGTGGGTGATTCTGTTCACACTCCAAGGCTAAAATGCTGCCACAGACAGTTCTCAAAGCTAATTTAGCTAATTTCAGATAATTCATGTAAAATATTTTTTTTGTTTAATTATCAAACAATGGTGAAAAAATACAGTCAAAATACACTATGTTGCCAAAAGTATTTGCTCACCTTCCTTGACTCACATATGAGCTTAAGTGACATCCCTTTCCTAATCCATAGGGTTTAATACGAGGTCACTTTAAATACCAGGTTGAGGTCAGGACTCTGTGCAGGCCAGTCAAGTTCATCCACACCAGACTCTGCCATCCATGTCTTTTTGGACCTTGCTTTGTGCACTGGTGCACAGTCATTTGGATGGGTGAGCGAATACTTTTGGCAGTATAGTGTATATGAACAGACCACTCTGCTTACATCACTACATCTTACATTAATGTTTGTATGAGGAGAAAGTAACATATAGTACATTAGTAACTGGTTTTGTAGATAAATGTTTTGATCAGGTAGACGGTAAGTATCACTAGGTTTTTGTCTTTCATGCCTGTCTTTTAAAACATAAAAAACAAACTGTCTATGAAAAAAATAGCAACTACAAAAACAGAAAGACTGAACTTTGAAATACAAAGGGGTTTGTCAACTTAAATGAGAGAGGAAAATCTAAGTGGGAAAACTTATCCTTATTACAAAATGATGTTTTAAACATTTGCAAGGAAAGTTTGTGAACCTCTAATAATTAGTGTTTTAATTATCCTTAAAAAATGTGATCTGATTTTTCACAACAATATTGTCACAACAATAAGAAAACAGTCGGATTAAATTAGCGACAAACAACAAATTGTGCTTCTTGCCAGTATAGAACACTTTGTTTAAACATTCACAGCTCAGGCTGAAAAAAGTTTATTTGAACCTCTAGGCTAATTACTTGTACAAAAGATAATTGGAGTCAGGTGTTCTAGAGAAGGAAATGAGATTCGAGGTGGAGCTTGAAAGGTATAGGGTATCCACTTCTCAAGAAAGAGGTGTTAATAAGATTTAGTTTGTTTTAAAAACAGTATCGGTGGACCTTAAAAGAAGAATGTATCAATGAGTAATGCTGCCAAGTTATTTCAGCCAGTGGCTTTCATTAATCTACATTAAGACAAGTGATATGCTAATGGAGGAAACTTGATATTACTGCTGCTCTGTATGGGTGAGCAAAGGTGGCTAGAGTGCAACATGCAGTGCTGAAAGAAGTGAAAACGAACCCTAACGGAAACAGACCTGCAGTCTCCTGAACTTGTCAGGCTTGTGTTTTGTAAAAAATAATGATATTCTTGGAAGGACACTACAGAAATAACCGAGACCAGATCCTTACCCTTCAACTCCACTCCACCTCGCTCAGTACTGCACATCTGCAGTTTGCAAGAGATCCTTCTTCTATTAGATCATTTCAATGTCGCAGTATTTTTCACATTGCTCTTGAAAAATGTTTTGTTGAGTTAAAGGGTTGGGGGGCAAGGCAGACACTGTATCAATGCACCAAATTGTTGTTCCATCCATGAAGCATTGGATGGGATCATGTGGCAGCTTGATTGGGGGTTGTTTCACTGCTCTAGTGCCTGGGCAGCTTGCAGACAGAGAGAGACCAAGTACCACCGACCTAATACCAACAAATGTTACTGAAACATAGTAATAAAGATCTGTGTCCTGGAATAGGGAATATATGCATACATGGGTCATGGATGTTTAAACATTGTTTAGTATTGACAAGAAGTGTAGCTGTGTTCTTTTCAGCAGGTTGTGTTTCTCTGTTCTTGTGACAGCTCAAGATAATACCACATTTTATGAATCATTAACAGAAGTTCAGTTCACTCCAAAGGAATCACAAACATTTTTTTTTTTTTGCAACTTTATATAACTAGGAGATTGTCACAACCTTGGTTTATTTTCATTTTTCATACAGCAAAAATAAACAAATAAATACAATCATCATGACTTTACCAATTCATTCTTATTCTTTGTTGGAGCACCACATAAAATGCTAGATATGGCACTATACCAGCATACTCAACTCTCCTCATTATGATAATCCTTTAGCTCAGTTGAGTCTGTTCATTTGTCAGTGCATAAACATCTGCATGTACATGTTCGTTTAAACAGGGTATTATGACAAAGAACAACTGAAAGAGACCCAGCTGAGTGAGCTCGACGCCTTTTCCCATTTTCCTCTCAAATGATCCATGTTACGACTGGTGTTTTTTTCCTCTTGCTTGGCAGCAAACCTGTAGCTTATTGCCTTCTTTAAATCATGAGCCACATAAAAACATGTCTTACATGGATTTTAATGTTACTGCATATAATGCCTTCAGACAGCAATAGCTGCACACCAAAAAGGAGCAACATTTTATTGCATCCCTTACATGTGTTGTTTGTCAGCCATTTCACTGTGGTGAATGTTATTCTGATTTTTTCCTCTTGTTTTAATAAAGGTGAAACATTCATTTAAGTGTCATGGTGTTCAGGAGTGTCATCAACTATGTGTAACTCGGGGAGACATAAATAACATGCCATTTACACTCCACCTATGAAATTAGTAGAGAATAAATAAATCAATTAATTAATTAATTTTAAATTATAGAGATGAAATTTGAGGGCAGTATGGAGTATGGAATAGTGGAACAATGACCTTTACTTGTAATGTGGTCACATTCACTACATTTAATGCATTATTATCCAGAGCGACTTACAATTTCAAGCATGTTACATAGGTAGGCAAATGTAGTATCAGGAGTCTCGTCTAAAGCACTTATTGGTATAGCATAAAGCACTTGATGGTTTTTGACACCAGTTTGACACCCACATGAAAGGCAAAATTGATTCTAGTTCCAATCAAACAAAGCATATTAATAATAATGCAAATGGAAACACTCCTTTAACGGTAGAGAAAAGAAAAATCTATTAGATTTTAGAAATGCCGAATCCCTAGATATATTGATTAATCTTAATCTTAAACTGCTGCATAATTAGTTTAACCAATAGCAGATCAGAGTAATTGAATTTTAAATCATAAAGTCTTAACAGATGAGGTAAACAATATCTGAAATAAGAGGGCAATTCTGTAGAGGAGCGTAAGAGTGATAAATTTAAACAGAAAAAACAGATTTCATACTTTTATTTTTATATTTCACTATGACATTGGTACTTGTTTTGTTATTATTTCTACAGAAGAAATAAAATCAGTAAAAGAGAACAAGTTTTAGTGTTCTAAAACCTTTATTTGGTATCAAGGTCTTGTTATTCTAGCAATATGAATCATGCCCACTGATCCAGTGCACCTGTATAACCACATCAGAGGCTGTTTACTGGGTAATTCAGTAATGTGGTGGCAGCACCGGTGTCCTTGATGTGAGCTGTGGTCTCAGTCCCACCCAGAAACACACACTTTCCGTGTTATCCTCAGTACCATTGCATATTGCATGTAATTGCAAGTGTAATCAGAACTACTTAGAAAGTGAGGTTTCACATGTAGCCAATGTCAGAGTACCACTCACATCTAAAAGTATATTTTAGAGTTATTTTCTTTCTATTCTAGGTCAGTCTACTTTGGAGCAGATAGAGCATTAGGTTGTAAGATATGTCCTTTGGATACTGAACAGTCAGCATGTCACAGCAAAATGTTAAAAAAATTATTTAAATGTAAACCAATAGTTTTATGATGGTCACAATTCTATGAGTAGATGTACTTTACTAAAATCAAACAAATTAGTAATTAATAACAAATTAATTCACTTTAAAGGGTGAAGAAATTTAAAGAGTTCTTGCTGTCTGTTGGATATTGATCAGCCAATTCTGAAGCTAACTTATAACATAGATCATGAGGAACAACAGTGTAAACCCTCCTTATCAATCTTAGCCATTGCTTAGCCTGACATCCTTGCCATTTTGCTAGGACAGTAGGAGATCCTAGACTGATTTATTATAACATACCACTTTTTTCTCCAGTGCTGTTTCATTGAGCTTCATCTCAGACCAGATCTGAACAAACACAGGGCAGCTGGTCCTGGTCAGCACAATTTCCCTTTTCTTTTCCAGTTTTACCCCAGACTCATCACAGGAAATCAAAAATACTGCAGCTATTATGGTCAGTTCATATAAAATGAAGGATGGTGATGAATGGGATTTCTTAGACATGTCATGGGGCCTTCCAAAGCTACGTTTATTGAGGAGCCTTAACCTTTCTTTAGACATTCAGCTGGCAATAATATTGGATACACTCAATTATCAATTACTCAAAATATCACAAGAGTAACTAGCCATGTATAAAATTCTTAAGATTTTGCTAGTCCATGCAATATGGCATCACTGTTTTCTGATTTTTCATTCCCATTTCAATCACTTTAGTTCATGTTTTGCACATTCATTTCACATGGAAATTTAATCTGCACCAATCAGCCATAACATTAAAACCACCAGCCTAATATTGTGTAGATCTTTCTTGTGCCACCCTGACAAGTCAAGCCATGGACTCCCAAGACCTCTGAAGGTGTCCTGTGGCATCTGGCACCAAGACATTAGCAGCAGATCCTTTAAATACTGTATATTGTGAGGTGAGGCATCCACAAACACCCCACGGATGCTCAGTCAGATTGAGATCTGGCAAATTTGGAGGCTAAGTCAACACTTTAAACTTTTTGTTTATATTCCTCACACCATTCCCCAACAACTGCGGCAGTGCAGCATGGTGCATTGGGAATACTATTGCCATGAAGGTGTACACTCGGTCTACAGTGGTAGTACATATCAAAGTAACATCTGTTTGAATGCCAAGACCAAAAGTTTCCCAGCAGAACATTGCCCAGAGCATCACACTACTTCCACATTGCTTTCTTCCTGTAGGATATCCTGATTCCAGATCCTCCCAGGTAAGTGACACACATGCACACAGCTATCCACAGGATATAAAAGAAACCATGATTCATCAGATCAGACCACTTTCTTTCAATCTTTCATAGTCCAGTTCTAATGCTCACATGTTCATTTTAGGTATTTTCACTGATGGACAGAGATCAACAGACCAGCGTATGGCTGTGCATCCCCATCTTTAGCAGGCTGAGATGTACTGTGTTTTGATGCCTATCATTAACTGTTTAGCATTAACTGTTAGCATTAACTGTTTCAGCAATTTCTTCTATAATAGGTTTTCTATGGAATCAGACTAGACAGGCTAGCGTTTGCTCCCCAGTGAGCCTTGGGTACCCAAGACCCTGTCACCAGTTCATGTTTCCACAAGACCTGACATTTTGGAGATGCTCTGATCCACTTGTCTAACCATCATAATTTGGTCCTTGTCAAAGTAACTCGGATCCTTTTATGGTTTTTTTCCTGCTTTTAATACATCAACTTCAAAAAATGACTATTCATTGCTTAATGTAATCCACCCCTTGATATGTGCCGTTGTAATAAGATAATCAATGTTAATCACCTGTCAATGACTTTAATGTTGTTCCTGGTCAGTGTATGCAGGAAATACAGTAGGCCACTTGGAAAACATACTCATATGGACATATTTATTCCTAAATTGTTTCCTAAAGCAATTTAGGAGCTCATGCTAAATTAATCATTTTTCTTTTATTTAGAATCCTGTTTTGGCACAGACTAAATTTGAGTAGTCCAGGCCTCTTTTAGAAGCCATGTACTGTCCCCCAATTAAAAAGACTGTATAGACTCCTGTCTGTCTCAGTACCTGATTTCTCTGATCTCTGTCTTTTGGTTCCTTAGTTTGGTTTGCTTTTTTTAGCCTGCAGTGTTCTGTTCCCAGTACTTATTTAGTCTATTATATTGTCCTGGATTACTTTAGTTTACTCCTAGGTTACTTTACCTTGTTGTCCATTATTGTTATTCTGTGTAATATCTGTTATTTAATAAATCTCTTTACCTTGATTCATCCTTAATTTTTATTATCTCTTACCATGTTATTTCTGAGCTCAACTATCTGTATTCACTGTAAAAAAAAAAAAAGCCATTCATCACTGCAGGAGTGTTTGACCTTTGTTAGCTTAGCATTGCAAATATCAGTTTAACTATTTACAATCCAAATAGCGCAAATAGCAATTCATCTTATTGTGTAAGGCCTGGTGTGCTATGATGTTGCCTAATGACTTTATATACAGTGACATGTTAACCTTCAAAAAGTCATTTATGCCATTTAACAGTATTTAATGTTGATGATGGCAGTCTCTGTATAGAGGAATATCCTCCACTGCAAAATTCGTCATGGCAACCTCACCTGTCATAATATATCACACTCAGTGATGATGTGAACAACTTGAGAAACATTTGTTTTCCATTTTGTTTTGACTTCTGAAAATGTAACATTTTGCTTTTACCTATAGATGGAATTTATTGGAAAAATGTATGAACTGAACAAAACTTTGTACCTGTTATTTATGCCAGTTTGCTAGGAGAATTTGTTATATCTAATGTAGTACAATGGTAATTTGACAATAAAAGTTATTTTAAAAAAATTATTATAATACAAAAAATTTTCCATTGTGCAAATAGGCAAAGCATGGGTGAAAACTTTGCTCCATGCAGAGCTGAAAAGAACATGACGTGATCCCCTGGTCAGTGCCACTTTCTGCATGAGCTGCTGTGATCTATATCCAGCCATGGGGGACGATGAATTAAGGAGGGCTAAAGGACAATAACTGGACCCTACTTTTGGTGGCATTCTTTCAGTCAACTTTGCTGTGCATTCAAGACGAAGGATGCTTTTATGGAGATGCCTACAGCATGGGCTGTCTCCACATTCTTGTAGGCTAACTGTTATGGCTGCTTGCCCAGGAATAACAAATCCAGGAGAATAATTGAAAGCATTCTTCAGAGGATTGTAATGTAATTGCCATTTCCAAGTTGACTATTACGTTCTCTCTCCTACCACCTGAGTCAGCGTCTGTCAGCATTGATTTCACATTCTGCTCAGTTTCTTTGTTTTGATGGTTCAACCAAAATGAGGAATCGGTTAAGGCAGAACCTCTACAAAAGTGCTGCATGTGCTTATATTAAGAAAAACATTGTGTGGGGTATAGCTGCTGAAATGAAAACTGTTTAAACTTAAGCCACGAAAGTACTGTATTAAACTGACAAGATTCTGCATTAAATTTGTATTCCATTATTCAGCTGCATTATTTGTTTACTTGTTGTATTATTGCATTTCCTTGCTCCCATGTGCTGTAAGGGACAGAAAGCAATATTTTTTCTATTGACATCCACAGAGTAAACAAAAGATTATCATGTAGGAAATTGTATTCTGGCTGGATGATCAAGCAGCGGGCGACCTGACCTTTTACCTGCCTGTGTTTACCATTACCACTTCACACATAGGAAACTTGTCATACAATACATGGCTACATCAGAGTGATGTGTTTACTTTCAACCAGCCTTGTGCCCTGAATTTAAATTTTCCAGTCCATGTACCAATGAAGAGCCCCTGTCAGTGGCATCATAAGTGTTTCCATCTGCATCTCACAGGTATGCTGTTTTGCCAGGTTTCCTCTCCATGCATTGGACAGTCTGATGTTATGATGTGAAGCCAAACCTAGAACATACATTACCTGCTTGGCTAATGTTGTGCTGGCCCATGGAGAGGCACAGATCATGATTAAGTCACATTTGCATTTTAATTCGCTATTCTGTGCAATGGCTTTCATGTTCTTTACTACTTTGTGGTTGTTTAATGGTCCTTGGTGAAATGAATGTGCAAGTTTGTAATAAACAGAGAACTTCATTATGCAAATGCAAACTCCACAATACACCACAGAGTAATAAAAGTGTCTCTAGGGGTGGATATTGAAATATGTTTCATGAAATTCTACATGTTGTGGTGATCCAAGATGTCATCATTATTAACAGATTAGGCAGAGGTGCTGGTTCTGCTGAAGATATGGTAATAAATTGGTATTGCACAATATTTCATGGAGAAGCCAAAACATACAGACATGTTTGGCAATGAAAGATGAGACGAGACATTAACTAAGAAAATCTTCTAAAGATAAAATATTTTCTTCAAATTCTTATACATGATTTGATCGGTTTAATTTGGACTTTTAATCTGCAACAAAGATTGGGTGTTTAAGTAATTTGCAGTCTACAAATGTCACATCAATCTACAAATGTCATGTTTGCTTCTAAGAAGAGATAAACCGTCAAAGCATCAAAGGAAGGATACAGTAAAGACGAAGCGAGGGCGCGCAAACAGTTTAGCCGAGAGGGTGGCAGAGTAAGCAGCTGAAGTTGGCAGAACTACTGAGGAGCTAATGGGCACATTCAGTGATGTGCTCACACTGACCTGGTGCAGTGCAGGCTGAACACAGCTAGTACACTGCCTGTTAGCTTGGGACAGTGCAGACCACAGTGAACAAAGCAGTCACCCAACTCCAAATTAGTACTGTGGATACTTGGAAGAAAAGGGAGCCATTTGGGAGAGAGTGGCCACATGCCATTATTGTGACCCTGCTTTAACGATGCTCCACCTGCCACAGTCATTTCCCATTCATGACCACAGCTGCATCCAGAAATCTTAAAGATTTTGAAACTCTTGCTGTGGGGAAGGAACTATATGGTGCTGCAGTAAAGTGGTCCCCTTATGTTTCCATGGTAATAAGAGCAGGCAGGCAGGACATGGCTACAAAAGGAGAGAGCTTTCCTCATAATAGTGGGTAAGTTGTAGTTGAGAGTCTGACATGTTTTGTGTTAATGAAATGAAATTTCCATGTCCTCTGATTGCTTCACCTACTGGACTATTTTTGGTATTTAATAACAAAGTTCACAAAAATAAGACTTGCCAGGTACACTGATGCTGCAGACAATTATAGAAGTAAGGTGGACCAGTGATGGGTGTGACAAAGGAATGGTTGGAAGAGCATCACTTTCACTAATAAGGAATTACCTAAGAAGTAATGATCAGTTTCAGGTATGGACATTTTTCTTTTGACCTTGTGAAATTGCATCGTTTTGTGAAGAAGTATGCAGAATTTATAGCCAAAGCATTGATTTTTCAGGTTTAAATAGAGTTAGAGGTGGTCTTTTGAGCTTTAAATTTTTCAATATCAGCACCAAATGATATTTATGATTGGTATCACAAGTTCTTCTGATAGGAACAGATTGGGTGACATTTTAATTCAACACAGTTCTTAAAGATCAGTTGCATTAGTTTTAGAAAAAGGCATCTGCTTAAGCTTTAACATGTCTGCTAATATAATTAAGTATTTGTGTTAACTAGTATTATATTTCTATATTTCTATCATGTTATTTCAGAAGGGATTGTAGTGTATGATATGAAATATATAGGAATATGTAGTATGCGCTGTAGGTACTTTTTCTTCTGTGGTTATTTTGACACTTCTCAGTTAACTGAGAGTGTACAGATGATTACTATCAGACACTGAATACACTCAGTGGTGTCAACATGGCTGGTATGTCACTGTACTTCCTGTGTATATGCTATGATGATTAAGGTTTTGCAAATAGAAACTTTATTATGGTAATATAGGACAGCATATATTTTCATACCTGCAGCTAGAAACTATAAAGTGACTGAACTTCTTATTTTGTAAGAAAAGAGACACTATCAAGAAGAAATCAATCAGTAGTTATGATAAACAACTTTTTTTTTATCGAAATTAGATTGTGTGTGTTTCATTTATACTGGTAATTACAAAGAAATAAAGAGCAGCTTAGTATTCTTCATTGTGGCTTTACAAGTATGTCATTTGGATGCCTCTGTGCTGTTTGGGTGCCCTTTACAAAGCTGTAATGAGTACTGATTTTATTGTTCATGTATTGTCATCTATTATCTGCAGAAGCAGCACAGGAAGTGAGGATCTCTCTCTCTCTCTCTCTCTCTCTCTCTTTCTCTCTCTCTGTATGCAAGACTAGTCTAACATCTGTGTTCTGGTTCTCTGTCCTGTTCTGTTCTAGCACCTTCTCTCCTTGTTCTTGCTGAATATTAGGCAACAGCTAAATCTGTTATGTATAATCTGTAAAACTGCATTTATGACTGACTTTTTAAAATACTTTTTGCTGTTTTGACTCCATGTTATGTGTGCTTTGTCTTGGTCTTGTTTCTCCCATTCCTTGCCTTCTTTCCATAGTCCAAGGCATTTGGACGCAACAGTTTACCTACTTGGACAAATGCTCCAGTTCATGATTATTAGAACAAGTTAGAACAAGAATGAGACAACCAAATGAGTTCAGGCTGTAGCATATGACACATTGTACATTGACCTTAAACCTTATAAACTTGTTTGTCTTGTTTTCAAGTATAGTGTGCGCCCATAAACTTCACCCCAATAACACTGCGGTAGACACAACCTTTAAGTGGAGGGTACATAACAGGTAATTGGAAAACAAAATCAAAAATTCAAATGAGGTCAAACAGCTGCATTAAAATGCATTATTTATATGTCATTGAAGGCATTCAGGAGTTGTTTTTTTAAATGTATTATGTTAGAAATAGTTTCCAAGTAATGGTACATTGACCACATATCATACAAGTGTAGACAGCATTAATTAACTGGAGCATGTTCCTATCCTAAAAAAATATTTTTGCACAAAAAGCCTTTATTTAATTATACATAACATTAAATAACTCTCTTGTAGCACTATACAAGATCATTAAGAAATATTTTCATTTACTCTATTTGCCATTAAGAACAGTAGGGCACTATTTCATAATTCAGGCTGGAAGCACTATGAATTATCTATGTTGTTTTTGGTTTTGTTTGTTTGTTTTCCCTGCAATACTTTATTTTGTCTTACTCTCTTCCTGTTTCATTTTGCACTTTCATTTCATGAGTTTTCATGATACTTGCCTCTTAAACCTACTTCATACTTATGTCTGCCATTATGCTGTGCCATGTGTATTTTGGTTTCCCTTCTGCCATATAGTTGCTTTCTCAAACCACAAATAACGTCTTATTGCGTATCAAGCAGCAAAAAATTTTTCGTGATTGTAAACTAAGATGATGAGTTTTGTGAACAGAGTTTAAGAGAGTGCAAGAAAGTGACACGCTGTGTAACGCTGGTTCCTCCCCCACTTCTCCGTGTTTTGCTTTTTTTCTTGTCTGTTCTCCATGTGCTTCTGTTTTTGTTCCGATTTTGTCATGACCCTGATTGTATTCACATGCCCCTTGTAAGTCTAGTCGTTTGTGTGCATATATATTTTTCAGTTCTTTGTTATCGGTCGTTGTCCCTGAGTTTGTGATATTTCATCTTTTTGTATGCCATTCGAGTTGGGTTGAGCTCCGTTTTCGCAAGTTCGCCTGCCTTCTTGTCTGTTAGTTCTGTCAAGTCTTTCGTGTACGTAGTTTAGATTTGGTTCTCTGTGTTGTCGTCATGTCTGGTGTTCGTCTTGGTTTTGTGCCTTTTGACTGCCTTCCCCGTAAATCGACCCTTGACCGTTGTGCCGACCCTGATTTTGGATTTGTCCTTAATAAATCTCGCTCTTCTCGGCGTTTACCTCATAATCCCTCGACGTTAGAATTAGTTAGCAGCGTCTTGTGTAGGAATAAGCCTATGGATCATCTGGATGCCTTCTCCGCTTGAGGAAACGCTTGAGGTTTCCTGACTCCTACTCTCTGTCAGCTCAGTGGGTTAAAGATCAAACGAAATGACCAAGGTTAGTGGCTGGATATATGCATATATCTTGTGAAAAAAAAACAGCATCTATACAAGAGAAAGGTTTGAGGCAACCATCTGCATTTATCCAGTTTTGTTACCACCTCCAAGACAAAGGGGTATGTAGAAATGTTATTTCTAGTTACAGGCCTAAATATAATTCCATGCTATAAGGCTAACAGTCTACCTATTTAATAGTTTGCAACATAAACATATTGTGCCTCAAAGGGTATCTTCAGTCGTGGTATTTTATAAAGATCATTTGTTTTTCCATTATTATTCTGGCATGAACCAGCACATCAAGGCATTTTTGCTGTTATTCAGTGGATCTAACCAATTTCACTTCAGTTGCTCCTGTTGCTTAGCTGCCGCCACAATGTGTGCACATCTGCCAGTGATGTAACTGTGACGTTCCTCTCCAAATTGGTCTATATGGAATTCACAGTGATTTTGAATACGCTGGTTCATGGCACATTCATTATGGATGTGTTTGATTGCAGAGGGCACAACTATCAATACACAGGGCAATGAGTCTCATAGACATGCAGATATGAAAGTATTTTTTTTCCTCTTACCCCCCACACCTTTCCAAAGTCAATACAACGAATCTGTTGAATAGTTGCAGTACAGCATGTGCAAACCTTTAGTAGGTGTCACAGTGTCACAAATACAGGACTGAATGTAATTTCATGAGCAAAAACAATTTAATTGGCCAAAAATTAAGAAGGCAAAACAGACAGGCGGGGTCTAAACAGTAGTGACCTGGTAAGGCAATATACAGAGATGAGAAAACTTGAGGCAGAGAATTATGATTGCAAAAACTGATTAGAAAAAAAGCAGCATGTTTGGTAAGGATGTGGGAATGAGGGAGCCATGCTGAGAACAAAGGCAAGGAAGGACAATATAAGTGATGAGTTCATGATTGAAAACATGTAAAATTGATGAAGTCAGTCAGCAGGCATGAAAGAATAAGGAAGGTATATGGATGAGTGGGATCACAGTTTAACATTTAAAATGATATCATCCCTTAGTTTTACCCTTCGACTGTAACTGTTTTATCTGTATTTATATTGCTGGTAATTTATTGAAATGTTTTATTTTGTGTTACATCTTTTAGTGTTTGAGAAACATTAATGTAATCGAATTGCACTGTGCACAAGATCTGGATTATTACTATTAATTTTTTTTGCAGGTTCTTCTAAAACAGCTAACATGTTCTAGTCTGGCAAGTTTTATTTTCCCTCCACACTCCCCTTTTCCCTTCGTGTGCCTGTTCCACTTCCTCTCGCCATCTGTTGGAGAGGCAGAGAAACCCCTCTCTAGCTTGCTGTGCTTGTCAGGGGTGTGAAGACCCACCACTCTGCTGTGTGCTGCTTCTTCTTTCTTGGCATCTCTTCCACCACTCCATATGCCAAAAAAAAAACTGCCACATGAAAACAAGGTAAGATTCTAGTGCATGTTAGACAGTAGGTAATGACAAGCTGTTCCTTCAGATACCTTTAGCACATCAGGTCAAATGATTCTTCTCTAAACTCTTCCAATTAGTCCTTACTATTGGCAGTTCCTACATGCAGTCATGACGGGAAAGAAAAGAATAGGTTTCTTTGTTCTTCAAAGCTTTACTTGGGATTTCAGCTGGATTGCTATTTGGCATTTTTGAGTTCCCAAAACTTATTTTCTTCAGATACTAACTAAATAGGGGAAAAACAGCTTTCTGTTTTCATGATTTTCTCCCAAATGCAAAACATTTAACTGGATCTCTAGGGAGAGCTGATCACAGCCACTAATGCATCCTTCAGACTTCTGTGAAAAAGCCAACACTCTTAGTCACTATGTTTTATAACTAGAAGCTCTATAGGGTTTTTTTATCTGGTATTTGGTTTAAAAAAGTCACAGAAGTTCATGTTGTATCATGACTGATGACTATACATTTGGCTAAATATATATTATTATACACTGAATGGCCAGTTGTTACATCCTGTGTATGTATGTGTTATAAGTGTTGTCTGTGTACATACGTATGTGTTGTCTGTGCTAAGTTTTGTCATTTGATTTGGTGCATGACTGTATTCTTCTTTGACTCTGACCTTGCTTGTCTCTATAATTTCCACTGCTATTATGAATTTGTTCATAGTGTATATATTGAGTGCACTGAGGTAGGGTTTTTGTTTGTCTGTTTCCACTTTACTAGTGACACTTACCCGTTCATGATTGAAGCTTTCTTGTATGGAAATTAGACACATGAACCATATAAAAGTGCAGTATCAGGTGAGCAAATATCTTGTGGGTAAGTTTTAGTTTGAATCTATATTAGAATGAGAAAATTGAGCCATCTGAGTGACTTATAACAAGGTATGGTCATCGGTGCTAAACTAGCTGGGCAGAGTATTTCAAAAAGTTCCCACCTTACAGGGTGTTCTAATACAATGGTGTCGAGAGTGTTTAGAGAATTGTGTGAACGAGGAAAAACATTCAGCAAAAAGGGATTATGTGGACCTAAACACCTGACAAAACAGGTCAGAGGAGGATGACATCATTCTATCAAACAGGAAATGCAGAGTCGAGCAAATTACAGCAAAATACACCGCTGGTGATTCAACTAACATGTCCATATATTCAGCTCATTGTTCCTTAGCATGAATGTACTATAATAGCACATGACACATAGTTATATAATAGCACGGTCTAAGGGAAACGGAAAGGCAAGACTCCAGTGGGCAAAAGAGTACAAAAAGTGCATCACTGAGTTTGAAAACATTGCCTGGTCAGATGAATCCTGATTTCTGTTGCACCATGCTGAAGGGAGGGTACCTGTGGAGGAATATTTGGACAGCAGAGCTTACCTAAGCACTGTGGCAGACCAAGGTCAGCCCTTTATGCCAGCTGTTTACCCTTTGGCAGAAGGACACTTTCAGCAGGACAATGAACCATGCCACAAGGGTCATGCAGTCATGGGTTTGTTCCAGGAGCATGACAGCAAGTTTTTTCTCTGCTTCCCTGGCCTTCACAGACCACATATTAATCCTGTAGAGCATTTCTGGGCCAAGGTAAAAGAACAGGTAGAACAGGCTGTCCAGAGCACATTGGTATCTATATCTAATTTGAGCCAACAGCGAAAATCCATCGTTTCTGCATGGGCCAAAAATCCTGCTAGTGGACACTATACCACAACAAATTGCTAAAAAAAAGAGATGGCAATTAAATGGGTGTTTCTAATAAAGTGACCATTTAGTGTATATTTAAAACACATATACACACATTTAGAAATCAGCTGAAGCAGCTGATTTAAGGCAGTGTTATTTAACATAACCATATAGACTTACTCAGTTGAAAGGTTGTGAAATGTGGTGTTCATAGCAGGTCTAAAAACTAGGTATAGTTCCCTAAGGATAATTAAAAATAAATTGACCATAAGATTGACTGTCAGTCTGTTATTCACTTGGCATGTCTCGGAGCTTCGTAAGTGAATGCGTTGATATTGACCTCTCTAGTAGTAATCCTACTACAGTAATGTAGGAGATATGGTTCTGGAGATATGGAAGGACATCATTTGCTAAAAAATATTCAGAACATCTAAGTGCACTTTTTACATTTTTTTCGCATACACCTGAAGATAAGTGTGCATCAAACACACACACACACACATACATACATATATACTGATAGTCAAAAATGCAGTGAAGTACACAAGGTATTCAAAGAAACGGTACATTTCGGACAGAGGTTTTTCATCAGCTATGTGAGCAAAGTGCTTCTGAAGTCTAGGAGGTGTATCCAGTTTATATTAGAAAAAGTACATGTTTAAATCATAGCATTCATTCCATAGGGTTCTAAAGTTCCAGTAGTGTAGATCAATTATTTTCTTTGAGTTTCCTAATGTCATTGATGCCATATATATATATACACACACACACATACACACACACAATGTACAATACCAAAGATATTCCAGATGAGTAACGGCAGTAACCAACTTTTTTTGTTTGTTTCTTACCTGTTACTATAGAACTAAGGGTGGGCTCATCCTAACCTTTACTGGTTAGTGGTTCCATAGATACTAATTATATTTAATGAAGCATTTTGTTTTTAAATTCCTAAGTGTTATCATCAGAAGAGCCAAACCCGTTATCTCTCTCAGCCAGTCTTGTCTATAAATATTTATAACCAAACTAATTGAGGTTAAGGAAAGCAAATGCAAACCCAAGAATCTTTAATATCAAGAGAGGAGAACGTAGCATGTCACTGAAGCCTTTACCAACAGGGCAGATAAATACTGAAGAAAAACATTTTTGTTCCATCCTAGCCACTTTTGACTGATTATTTGGGTGAGTTATCTTAAATGAAACATGTATGAGTACACCTGTGTAATATGCAAACGAACAAACAAACTCTAATGTACTTATGTTTTGAATAGGCAACTTTCATGATAATCCCTTTTAATCTTAATCCAATCAGCCAGGTAAAAAAAAAAGGCTTCTAATCACAGATAAAGACATTCAATAAGTGAGTAATCAATAATTCATGAACCAAATTCTGTGATACTGACATAATGCATACCAAGTTAAAATAATGGCTGTTATACCACATATTAGGTCTTATGTTATGGTTTTAACCTAAATGCATAGTGGGATAATAATTTTAGTTGTGTAGTATGCTGAAATAAGCACAAACATTTAAGTTAAGATTTTGAAAACTTAGTATTGTCATGATAGGTGACTGTCCATCCATTCGCTATCATGATTGCAGTGGGACATTCAGTGAAGTGGCTTAAACTCAGAAGTGCCTATTAGTACTCCCAGGAACCCCTAAGTTTGTGTAGCAATTTGGGCAAATTGAGCTTCAAGCCAGTAGCTATCCAGCAATTCTTATCTACTTCACCTATTGCTCCTCTTCTCCATGATTTAAGACCATGTGCCAAAGTGTCACCACTGCCTCCATCCATCTGATCCACAGAGAGGAAGCTCCAAACCTCAGCAGTTGTCTCCTTCCATTCCTCGTTTTCATGCAGACATTTCCATTTAGATTTTGTCAAGATACCTGCAACACATTGTGTTTGGTTTCATAAAGATTGGAACAGGCTTCCATTCATTTTTTTTTCTTTTGCAACAAACAAGAGGAATTAGGAATCCAGAGTGGACAGGCAGCATTACCTTTAATGAGGGTGCATTTGTTTTTTGATAAAATTGCTATACTTACCAGTTTTATGAACCATTTCCATGAGTGAAGACTGAGTACATTATAAACTGCTTAACATTTTAGGTATGATAATTGTCCGATTTAGCATAATGCTAATTTAATCACTCTTAGAGAACCCCGGCGAAAATGAAAAGGCAACTCTAAGCAGCAAACAAATAATTTATTTCTTTATCTGCAAAGTTTGTAGTAAGCAAGTGTGTGTGTGTTTGTGTAAATGTATTTTTGCCGTTGGTTCATCAAACATTCATGTAAAGGCTATATCTTAACAGCAGCATTTAGCAATTGCTTACAATTAACTTTTAACATTCTTCAGTCAAGATTAATAGTAACTTGCTTTTATCTGTGCACGTGCATAACAGAATACATTTTAATGTGGAAACGACTGAAGAGACTGCAATAAGACTGAAATAAGACTGAAATGAGATTGCAATGGAAGTCAGTCAGACAGAGAGAGAAAGACAAATTGAACTAGGTGGATTTGCTACATAATATGTCTATTTTCAGTTGTCTTTTGTCCAATGATAGAGAGAAACACAGCCAGAAAAGGAGAAGCCACCAAAAGGTCTAGTGTTCTTATATCTCACTGAGGACAAATAACAATTAGGACATGAGCAAAGCAGGCCAAACCGCACATGCACACATTAACAGGCTAGAGAGTGAACTAGTGTTAACAAAAAGTCTTTTACTTATTTTATGTTTGTCACAGGTGTAGAGCATGTAGGAAATTAAAGGAAGCCTGAGCAAGTCCTCAATGAAATGCTTAATGTAACTAAATGAAACCAAAGATAAAAGTGCACTATATGGAGCAAAAGAAAGCCAGCATGATGTTGATAATGGGCTTTTAAAGGAAAGCTAATATAACAACACGGTGATGTGACAAAGGAGGCAAGATACATGTCATCTGAGTGGGGTATGGCTCCCAAACATGGATATGTGTAACTTAATACTGAACATAAACATGGATATGTGTAACTTAATACTGAACATAAACATGGATATGTGTAACTGAAGACTGAACGTAAAGGGGCCTACTGAACATAAATGTTACTATTCAGCGTTTTCTTGTATGTTGATTATTAGTATTAGTATTAGTATTAGTATGATCATTAGTAAAATAAAAAACAGACTGCTTACAGAAAATCCTTTTGAAAAAAGTAATCATGTGACTTATGGTTCTCACAGTTTGGTTCTTGTGTTTTGGCATGACACTTATCTTGCTAACAGTTGTCACTGAGTTGAATGAGATCAATTTACAGTGCATGCAAAGTATAAACACTGTGTTAAATTTTTCCACCTAGAGCATTAACAATAGATATTATTGGAATAGATATTTGGCAGTTCCTGCCAAATTGCATCACTACACCAATTCCTTCAAATTAACCTTCCCCGCCATAAATGAGGGCAATTGCTCTAAAAGTCACAAATGAAAATGTTCTTCTGTCAGGTCCAAGGCAGCTTGATGACATGTGCTAATATAAAGCTATAATTATATACCTCTGTTTATAATTATACACCTCTGTACGTTTTGTTTATGTGAACATTTACATATATTTAATGCATTTAATGTAAAGGCATAATTGTAATCATGTTATACAACAATTCATAATGTATTATCAAAATTGTTTACTGTTGTTCATAATTAATTCATTTTTATTTAAATACATAAAAGCAAGTCAACCTTGTCAAAAGGTAGATGATGTTTTATTTGAGCAATTTCATGGTAAAAAACAAAGTAAATTGAAAAGGAAAATGCTTACTTTAGCACTTTTGATGAGTATTTAAAAAAAAATTTTTAGAGAAGTAGCTTTAAGATGCTTACATGGAAATTACAAATGCAGTATCTCACAAAAGTAAGTACACCACTCACATATTTTTATTTATTTATTTATTTATTTATTTATTTATTTATTTAATTATATATATTTTTATTATATCTTTTCATGGGGCAACACTGAAGATATGACACTTTGATACAATGTAAAGTTGTCAGTGTACAGCTTATACAACAGTGTAAATTTGCTGTGCCCTCAAAATAACTCAACACACAGCCATTAATGTCTAAACTGCTGGCAACAAAAGTGAGTACAACCCTACTTTGTTGCTCTCACACACTCTCATACTGGTCACTGGAAGTTCAACATGGCACCTCATCTCTGATCTGAAAAAAAGAATTGTTGCTCTACATAAAGATGGTCTAGGCTATAAGAAGATTGCCAACACTCTGAAACTGAGCTGCAGCATGGTGGCCAAGACCATACAGTGGCTTAATATGACAGTTTCCACTCAGAACAGGCCTCGCCAGACCAAAGAAGTTGAGTGCACATTCTCAGCGTCATATCCAGAGGTTGGCTTTTATTCTTGTTGAATACAAGCAGGATTACTGTGGTCTGATGAGACCATGATAAACTTATTTGGTTCAGATGGTGTCAGAGTGTGTGTGGCGGCAACCAGGTGAGGAGTACAAAGACAAGTGTGCCTTGCCTACAGTCAAGCATGTTGGTCGGCGAGTCAGTTTGGGGCTGCATGAGGGAACCATGAATGCCAACATGTACTGTGACATACTGAAGCAGAGCATGATACCCTCCCTTCAGAAACTGGGCTGCAGGGCAGAATTCCAACATGATAACTACCATAAACACACCGCCAATACAACCACTGCCTTGCTAAAGAAACTAAGGGTAAAGGTGCTGGACTGGCCAAGCATGTCTCCAGAGCCAAACCCCATTGAGTAACTGTGGGGCATCCTCAAATGGAAGGTGGAGGTACGCAAGGTCTCTAACATCCACGAGCTCGGTGATGTCGTCATGGAGGAGTAGAAGAGGATTCCAGTGGCAACCTGTGAAGCTCTAGTGAACTCCATGCCCAAGAGAGTTGTGGCTAATGAGAGATCATAGTGGCCACACAAAATATTCACACTTTGGGCACAATTTGGTCATTTTTACTTAGGGATGTTCTCACTTTTATTGCCAGCAGTTTAGGTATTAATGGCTGTGTTGAGTTATTGTTATACAATAACTGTGTTATACAAGCTGTACACTGACTACACTATCTTCAGTGCTGTCCCATGAAAGGATATAATAAAATATTTACAAAAATGTGAGAGGTGTACTCAATTTATTGAGATACTGTAGGTCTAAGTCAATCACAGTTTTAAGCTACATTTTAAAAGGAGAGCTATATTAGACTAGACCATTACAATGGAGTCATTAGATTAATGTTAAGGAAAGGACAGAACAATAATTTAACTAATTTTTCTCTTTGTGACAGAAACGTTTCTGAGCTTTTGGTTGAGTGAGCTGTAATTGGAGGGGAAGCTCTGTGCACATGGGCCTCTGCCACAAAACCATTATTCCTTCTTAATGAGGCCATTCATGTCATTTAAGTCAAAGTTGACAGAGTGCCTCTCACCACCGAGCTAAAATACACCTCTATGCACCATCATTAGCCATCTAAATGCCCGTAATGTTTACATTGATCTGTTGGGTGGCCCTGACAGCTCAAAGTACTTTATCCTCTCTTCACTGATTCATCTATTGAGCTTAAATCTCTTAAATCGGCTAAAACAGTAAAAGTTGTATCCCATGAAGTTTTGAGTCTTTCATCCTGCAGACATTTTTTTGTTGAATGCTCTGTCATATCCTAAATCAGCGGTGCTTTGACAATCCTCTTGTCCTTCTTAAAGTACTTTTTTGTGTCTTCAGGAAAAATTGTAGTGTATGCCTACCCTGCATGTATAAAACCCATAATTTTTAGTAGATTCTGGACCTGTGCAAGATCTTCTGTTAACAGCAATGGCAACAGAAAGTTATTTGAGAGTGTTGTTTTTATTGCAATAAAGCTTCCTCTTTTTTATTAACACGACTTGTAAAAATCATTTGATGTTGTGGATATATCATGGACTTTCTGAACGTCCATGGAGGCAGCAAAGTACATTTGTAAGCCTCTCTAGACACAAGTGTCTGTTAAATGCTTTACATCTAAATGTAAATGTACATTGGCACATTACCTTGACAATCGGAAATGATTCACTTACATGATTGTCTTAAATACTTAAATCTGGGGGTAATATGTTGAGAGTATATCACTATATATTGACTAAACTCCAGCATGTGATAAATAGTATATTTTATATCAAGTCAAGCCTAGCATAACATAGAAGCTAAATGGCTCCCAAAATATGCACATATATTTTCCTACTCATTTTTACAATAATAATATGACTTATAGTTCTGTCAGTGCAATAGGGATTTAGCCACAGGATTTTTTTTCTTCTAGGTTTCTTCATAAGATAATGAAAAGTGGCGTTATGAAAATGAATGAATAACAAAGGTATGGGAGGGAAAAAAAGCTAAATTTAGGTCATGGTGTGACTTGAAGGAGAAGGAGAGGAGAGCTGGCTGTCACGGTAAAAGGATAGAGAGACTTATTATTCCTGAACAAAGCTGATCCCTCCACTAAGTCCAACCTTTAATTACCCCACATGATAGGAGACACGCGGGCCATCTGATATTACCTCGCCAACCTCGATACAAATCATTGTCTGGCAGTCCAAATGGAGCATTCAGGAAAAGCATGGCAAATGTGGACAGAGGCTTTGTAAAGCTCTCAGACTGAGGCTGGAATGGTGGCTGGAGGAGCAGGGGGACATTTCAAGACCACAGACTGGAAAATTGATGGAGACAAGAGAGAGAATTGATAGTTAGAGGACAGGAAGCAGCCGGTGAGGTGATTATCGTCATCTCGCCTGTATGATTTAGAGCCTGTTAACCATATAATACAACACAGGGAATTCATCAGAGCCAAGATATACGACAGGAGGCGATTTACACTCTAACTTTAAATGATTTTTTCCTCATGTATGAGAGAACATGTGCTTCCTTCTATTCTTCACAGTGACGATCTTATGGGTTTCTTTTTTTGCGAGTGATAACATCTAAGCTCTGACACCCTCTAAAACACGCGAGAACACACATACGAATACAGAGCATGAACTATGTGGTTGCAGCTTTCTGAATGGCAGAAGGTTTAATGTGAATTGTGTAACTACATCTCTTCCCACTGGTTCCCCCACGTGGGCGGAATTAACAAAGGTATAATTAGCCTTAATCCACACTTTATTACCTGCCCACAAGACCTTCAGTCATCTAGCCATTTTAATTGCATAATTGAAAAGTCTGAAATCAACATTTGTATGTGTTTTTATGTGCATAAGAAAACTTTAGGAAGAATAAGTAATCATACTGAGAACATACTGAGATGTGAGGAGAAAGAAAATATTTAGCATCTGTGTAAATCAATCGTGGACCTACATTTTTGCTCCACACAGTGATAAGGAATCAGTCACTGTGTAAATACCCCTTAATCAAAGAATGGAAATTTATATTTGCGATTTACTTTTTCCTCTATCAATTACATTTTAAATGTGTGATATGGCATTTAGTGCAGCCATATGAAACCACAGCTCCCTCTTCCAGACTTCCGGCTGCTTGCCGTCAAGTTACCCCTCATTGACTCACCATGGCTTTCTGTTTACCTCAGCTTTTATGGAATATACCATGACTCCTCAGTGCAGAAAAGACTGAAGCCTAGTGGGTGAAAAGTACAGACAAATCAGACACTTCAGCAACGTTTAAAAAAAAATGTGATGTGAAGCGTATCTGTTCAGCTTTAAATTCTACATAACCATCAATAGTAATATCATTCTCATTCACCATGGTACAGATGCAAAGGAGCATGTAAAATTATACAGGAACATTATGTATTGCAAGATTATAGATGTTGTATAAATATCATATAAATGTCATATATATTATAACCATTCTATGGAGACCTTTCATGTAGTGTACTGGTGTAAGGAAACAAATGAACAGACATTCCCTTGTTAGAACATCAGAACTGTGACAATCAGCACCACACAGAGCGAAGGGGGATGAAGCCGGTCTTTGTAGAGCGTATATAATGGAAACAGGAGCTCTGGTTTCTTCTGGTTCTGCTTTTTCACATCACATTACACATTTAAAATGTAACTGACAGAGGGAAAGTAAATAGCAAATATAAATCTCGCTAAAATGTTGTAACAATCCCTCACAGTTCTATACTATATCTTGAGACTCTGGATGTGCAGGAAATGGAAAGAAGGAACAGAAAGGCAGTGATGAGTAGGGAGCTCTTATGGGAATTCAGCTTGAGCTGAAGTGTCCTGTTATTCCTGAGAGGGAGAAGTCACAAATCTGTACCTTGCAGCCTTGGGAAACTGTCTTGCACTCTTGAGGTACATGTACACAAATTAATGCATGACTAAATCCATAAGCAGTTTCCTGAGGCTATGAGTGGGTTTATATAGGTTTTTAGCTGGCGGTATTTTATCACTATGTTAATGGAAACAAAAGTGTTAAAATGCAGACAAAAAATAATCTGTGCGCTTGCTTAAGAACGGTTTCTAGGCTTGACAAGACTGCCACCTTGTGGTAGTCTTTGTTATAACATTTTTAGGATTTCATGAGAACAGGCTGGGTGTGGCACTGTATTGCATATATTTGTAGTAATATAGTAATATACACACACATAAAAACACAAAATTGTATTATTAGTTTGATTATTGTTTCATCTCTTTCTCTGCTTTTTAAAGTGAATTGGAGTCCTTTAGCAATCTGTACTATCAAGTCTCAATAAGATCTTTTGCATCTACAAGGCCTACTACTAATGTGTTTAAGTCCATTACTAATGCTAAAGGTTTTGGGGGTGTTAAAGACATGCTTATTTTAAATAAAAGTGGACAGAATACTATATACACATCATGGTGCTCCTGGAAACTTATATAAAATATGACTTATCTAAATATAGCTCAAACAAGTCTTCCTGAACAGCTTCTACACAGCAATTTTAAGCACTAGATTTTTTTTTTTGTTTTATTAATACCTTTAAAACAGAAATTAGTAAACAAAAGAATTGGCATTATTTACCCAGTTGAT
Source organism: Sternarchorhynchus goeldii (assembly GCA_028565775.1). Lineage (NCBI taxonomy): Eukaryota > Metazoa > Chordata > Actinopteri > Gymnotiformes > Apteronotidae > Sternarchorhynchus > Sternarchorhynchus goeldii. The sequence goes on from JAOXYF010000008.1 coordinate 10,288,010, forward strand.
AAGGGTAGAGCTGTTGTTTGGAGAAAATACCTTTATAGGGACGAAGCAATGGCACAGCTTTCTGACACAAGCTTTTGTAGGCAGATCACCTCTGACATCCCTCCACAGTAAGAGTCCTCTATTATTCATGTCATTTGTAGCCAGATCACCTCTGACATCCCTCCACAGTAAAGGTCCACTATTATTCATGTCATTTCAGTAGGACACCTCCCGGATTCTTATTAAAAGATTATTGGATTCTTATTGTAGATAATCCTTGCTGTAACTATTTCTATCTTCTCCCCAAAATTCAAAAGGAAAACAATTCTGATCATCCTACTATATCTTTTTTGTTCTTTCCCAGTGGAAATAATCTCTCATTTTTTGGAGGATATTTGTCAGTCAACTGTCTAGTCCTTACCTACATACATTAAAGATTCTTCACAAGTTCTACAAATCCTTGAACACCTGGAAGAACAAACACTACCTGCTAACTCCTTACTTTTTTCAAAGGACATAAAAAGTCTATACACAGTCATCCCTAATGATGACAGTTTGAGAAATTTAAAGCATTTTCTTGATGAAAGACCTGAGGAGGAACTTTCCACAGTTATTCTCTTAAAACTTTCAGAATGTGTTAACTCTACTTCACTGTTGATTTCAAGTCCTACTCACAGATAAGAGTATCTGTACTAAAATGGGACCATCCTATGCAAATTTCTTTGTTGAGAAACATTTTTTGCACAATATCGAAGACATTTTTGGTACTGCTACAATTGAAGAACTCCATCTGTCTATTTCTAACTTCTCCAAGTTCCTGCCATGGCACACCAAGTAACTAGAAGGACAGACACACCCTCAAACACCATCCCATACTCATTGCCAATCACCAGATTATTGATTTACTACACTTGTTTCTTATTTGTTTTCTCCCTTTCTTTCCACTTTATAATGTCCACAGGTTCAGTGCTCCAGTGTAACACCTTGAAAGACAATCTGTTTTAATGTGTGAGCCTGCCACCATATCTTGAGAGACTCTGAATCTTCTCTACTGTTGCCTACTGTAGCACATCATGGTATGAGGATAAAAGTTTTAGAAGTTTCAGTTCAGAAAATTCTTGTTTAAATAATACCATCTGTTATAAACATTTGGACTCTCGTTGCTACTTGCAATACAATTATTTACTTTTCAAGGCCTGTAAAACATCCCCAAAGTTACTAAGACTTAAGCACATTTGTAAGTGAAAAGAAAGACTTCCTCCTCTGTTAAGACAAAAAGATTCTTTGGTACTCAGCTATTTTTTCTACAACAAGCTGATATTATAAGTAAACACTTCAGAATCCTCCAGGGTGGTGCAGAGATAGCATTTTTTAAGGATCCTCCACTAATACAGTTCAAAAGTGAGATAAATAACCATTCAGGTAATAACTGTGGTACTGTAGCCTGCAACCACTCCAAATTACTACATGTACATTTCTTAACACAGCTATTAAAATAACTAGCATCAAAGAATCAATTATCACCCATTCCTCCTCACACATGTGTACACATACTGTAGGAGTTCTCTTGAGTATTGGTTAAAATACTGTAATCAGCTTTACACTGGAGAAACCAAGCAATGACTTGCTAATCATTTTGTTGAACACCTGCAGATCATCAGAATTAAGAATGTGTTATTTACAGTGGGAAAGTATTTTACTGATAATAGACACTGTATGGTATGAATGTGTGACACTTTAGAAGTTCAAGCAAGGGGAACATTATGGTTTTAATTAAGAGAATATAGAAACATTCTAGGACAGTATAGAAGAGCCAAGGCCTGCAGACTCTCCTCAGCACAAACACCTCAAAGCCGTTGATGCAAAGCACTGAACTTGGGCACCTGTGTGGTTGACATAGGTGGTTTGAAATGAAAAACAGGTGTGATGAATGTTAAATAAACTTGTGATTGTAAGTAGGGAGGTGAGGGAGGTGGAAGGGAGAGGTGACAGGTGTGACTGGAGACCTGACTGAGTATCTCCTCTGACCACTAGAGGTCTCCGTTACCTCAATACTAGAGACTATAACTGTGATTACCCTCTATTATCTTTCTTATTTAAACGCTTTCTGTTTAGGAGAGCTTTGCAAACTATATATCAAAATATAAATCATAGGAAAATAGATAGACAAAGTAGTCAATCATATTGTATATAATTATATATTTTAGAAGCAGAGAAAAAGTGACATGATTTTTTCGGTTAATGTGTTCATTTGAATGCACAAAAGTTTTGGAGGAAACCATAGGCTTTTTGCAGGCTAACACAGGCAAACAAAATGACAGATTGGTTCAAATACTTAATGATGCTGTTATCCGATTTAAAAAATTGTGTTGATGTAGACTTGAAATTTTATGCATTATGTGAATGCACATGACTAATTGTATTGAGAGTTTAAGTGATATTACCGTAATATTATATTTTAAATAATATTACCATAATAATATGAGATTTCATGATGTCAGTGAGCAATGGAGAAGCACCAGGCCCATTGTAATTGAAATGTTGAAGGCATTGAAGTCTATGTACTCACACTAAAATTGTGTGAATTTAGTGCTGTAGTAAGTCCTCTTTTGCTTTTGCTGAATTAATACGTGATAATGCTGAAAGAAGACTAAAAACAGGTTTAAAATTACACTGAATTAATGACTTTGCTGAATATTGAGGGCATATTTGTAAAGGTGTCGGGAGGTGAGAAGCAAAAAGACGAGGCTTTAATGAAATGCGAAGCGTTTGTTGAAGACGCGTAACAAAGATCCACAGCACGCGTGCACACCCGCGGTAACTCTGCACGTGTAGGACGTAAACATCAACAAAGATTAACGCAAACACAAGGACATAAATACAAACGTCAATGACTAACTACAGGTGTGACGAATAACGCTAACGAGACGAATAACACCGAACAATGCAATGTCGTAACACAGGACTTACGCAACAAAGGACACACGCACGCACTACGCAAACTACACAAACAGGAGGAGAAGCCCAGGAGGGGACCGTGGCAACAGTTAATAGAGCAGACACGGTTGATTATAGCAACTAGTTCTAAGGAATGATACGAAAGTAAATTTGAGTAAAACAGAGGTGGCAGTCGTGACAAAAATGAAGAGCAGAGGGTTAATTGCTTGAATCAGTTATATGGCTCAGGCCAAAGCTGTCGTGGAGGAAAACACGTCAACGTCTGGTACGCCAAGGTAAGAAGTATAGACGGTCGGGTCGCTCCAACATTGTAAAATCGATCTGAGATTTGAGCCAGTGTAATGCATTTAGTACTTCTTTTTATTTTTGGTTGATTTGGACAGATTCGTATTGTCTGGTCTTATAAGGCCATATCTATGGTGTGTGTGTGTGTGTGTGTGTGTGTGTGTGTGCGTGTGTATTTTATAATATACACACACACACACACAGGAGATCAAAATTAGAGAACATACAATGTCAAGGTTATTGTGTAGTTCTATGTGAAAATATCCTAACAGGAGTAAAATAGCAGTATTTTAAGATTATTTCATAAAGTGTATATATTCTAAAGCACAGCATAAAAAACCTAAATTATATAATTGAAAAAGAACACTGATCAAAATTAGAGAACACTTTCAGATACTTGCAAGTTATTGGTGTTAAT
>JAOXYF010000008.1:10291749-10342014 GCA_028565775.1 Sternarchorhynchus goeldii
TGCTGAGGAGCATGTTGTGTGGACAGAGGAGAAGTGGTCCAGAGTTCATTTTAGTGATGAAAGCAAGTTTAATTTATATGGGTTTGATGGGAAACATTACGTTCGTCGACAAACTGGAGAAAGGCTGAACCCAAAGTGTGTAAATAAGTGGAGGAGGAAGTGTCATGGTTTGGGGATTGTTTTGAGCAGCAGGAGTTGGGCCTTTCATACAGCTACATGGAAGAGTAAATGCAAGTGTGTATCAGAACCTTCTTCAACAACACGTGGTTCCTTCCTTGCAGTCATCACTCAATTAGCCAGCAATTTTCATGCAGAACAATGCCCCCCCTGTCACACAACAAAATGGGCAAAGCAGTTCCTTGAAACTGAAAACAATGAAATGACCAGTCCAGAGTCCTGATCTAAACCCAATAGAAAACCTCTGGAAAATCCTTAGTGACAAAGTTATGGCCAAGAAACCCACAACAGTCACAGAACTGTGGAAGAGTGGACCAAAATCACACCAGAGCAGTGTGAGAGACTAGTGATGTCCTGAGGCCTGTACACTTCCTACTGATTACTGACTGTTGTAACCTTCAGAAAATTTAGTTGTAATCTTTCTCTGTGCTACAGTCATTAGTTTTCTAATTATGATCATCATGTTTTTGATATACTTTGTAAAACACTTATTCTAGTGGCATGGTGTACCTCTTACAAAAATCCTTCAAATGATCAATGTAGATTACATTATTGCTGAAAAAATCGTGTTCATACATTATCTAATTTTGATCTCCTGTGTGTGTGTGTGTGTGTGTGTGTGTGTACTCTCAATACAAATGTCATAGAAATTGTTATATAACCCTAGTTATAGAATCAGTTAGATGAAGTAACACACCACTGAGAAATAATTTGTAAATATTGCAAGATAATTATGAACACCTGATAGAATATGAGCAACATTTGACAGTTCTCTGTACTAAGATTTACATATTAGATATCTAAATGAACTCCCTGTAAAACATGTTTACTGATTTTGTACATATTTGGAATTCTGAATATGCATGGAAACTAGCATCTTAAATACATTATGGATTGCAGCGATTGTCATTTGTCATTGTGATGCATCATTATGAATTTTTATATCCTTTTTTATATATTGTTTGTATGCATATATTATGTGTGAGCATTAAATATGACTCTCGTAGACGTTTGTATAGTGAACATGAAGCAAATACTTTCAGTTGCATGTTTGGGTTGTACGTGGAAATATGGGTCAGCTTGGTATCATATTCCTGAGAATTGATTGAATTGATTTTGCCTATAAAACTTTGTCTACTACACCCATGTTTTCAAAGAAACAGGATGTTTCAGAGGTCCTTCATTGTTCTCAGAATGATAAATATTTTCTGAACTTCAACATACTCTACAAAACATCTGATTTAAAGAATACTTTCATTAATGAAATATTTGATAATGACTACACCAAATTGCAACAACCCAAAACAAATTGTAATTCTAATCTTGTTTCTGTCTTATACTGTTACAGTAACTTCAAAGAAAGTGATTACTTGTTCGTCAGTGGCTTTGTCTAAACATGCAGTAATGATCTTCATTGCAGCTTCTTCTAACTGAGCTTAATTGCAGTCTATAAGCCCAGCCCATGGCTAAGCCATCTGCTAGTTCATCTTTGGACCATTAGCCACACCTATCCTAGTGCCTACTTAAGAGTGACTCACAGGCACCAGGGCCATTTTTCTTCAGTGTTCTGGCAAATGCCTAGTTTTGGGTAGAGAGCTTAAACTCTACCTCTTGGGTGTCTTTCTCTTCTCTTCCTTGCCCTTCAAACTTCTTTTGACACCATAAGTCGTGCTTTCCTTGTTGAGTTCTCTCTCTTAAACATGTCCACCTCCATGTGAAGACCCACTCTATGAAGCATAAACTGGTTGATTTGAGGACTACAAAGCAATTTGATTCCTCATCTCATGTGAGTTGTGCATAGAAAATGTAAAAATAATCAAGTTTGGTGGTAAAAATGACTTATTGCTCCTTAAGTAACTTTATATGTTAGTTACTATAAGTAAAATAAGTACATTTTATATATAAAACTTGTCTAAGTATCCCTGAATAATTTTGTCCTGTGAGTGTTGTTGGAGGACATGCCCTTGCGACACAGAGACCTGACCTACCTGGCTACCTGACGTTAAACTACCAAACATTACAAAATGCACAATGCTTTAGCTAATATTATGAACTAAAAGGCCTCATGACTTCAATGGATAAACAATGGAAAAAGGCCAGACAGCCCCAGTATGAGATGAAAGGGCAAAGCGGGCAATAACACACGTTGGTTTATTGAAACTTCACATTACATCAACATAAGTAATTTTTAATTACATTGTTTTAAAGTTTAAAGTGGATGGCAGACATTCTTGCTATCTAAGCCTGCTAGCCCAAGTGCTAGCCTGAGGCAGAGTGTAAGTGGAGATCTCAGCATTAAGACCACTGAGCATCAGGAGAGTTCCACCACCGCTAGCTCAGGGGACACAACAAACAAACTTCCCACCAAACTCTTCCCAAGGATTATGTCTTGCCACAATCCTACAACCACAAACGCCCAACTGTTGTAACATTTAAACCATGAGCATCTGAAAGCCTGTTTAGATCCTTCCACTGAATCAGGGATTAATGGTTAAGTACTTCATGTTGAAATTATAAACTAGGTTCACAGTTTAACAGGGTCAGTCACGAGGTTTAGTGGGGTTTTCCATTTAAACAGGTGGCTAAGTGCAGACAGGCCGTAAGTCCAAGCCTGGCCGTGACTGGGGTTAACCTCGTATTTGTTGTTTCCTCAATGACATCATTTCGGCTTTTTGCCTTCCCTCAGCATGTGTACCATTTACTTTTAATATGTATTAAAATCTTTTATTCTATCTCACACAGGTTACATCAGCTGCAGCTGTAATGATCGCTCACTGCTCTTCAGTTAATATCTTGTGGCAAATGTTAAACACTAAAATATTAGCCCCAGTTACTTGGTCACTGCTTAACATTTATCTTTGGGGCCTTTACAAACAAAAGGCTGACTTTGACATCATTTTATGACACATTTGCTTGCCATAGAAATCATCATCAGTTCACTTATCAGTCACTTCATCAGACCGAGACCCTACTCTATGACATCATCAGTCAGTGAGCCCATCTATCAGTGACGCATCCATCATACTGTGCTGGTGCCACTACACAACAAACAGTCATCTGCCTAAACCACTTTGGGCAGTTTCAAGAAAGCTGATTTAAGTGTCCATGTTCTATTCATTTGATTGTTCCAAAAGTGCTACTGTCTCTACGATCTTGCAGTGATGCCTGCACTAAAATAAAGTTTTGGGGAAACTGGTCCAGGAGCATGTGGCAAGCTATCCATCACAACAGAGAACTGAGGAGCATGCTCCATCTTCAACTTGATGGCCATGCAGAATTCTGAATAACATAAACATGTAGTTAAATAATGGGTGGGACCAAAAAATTTTTTCACAAGGAACTAACTGGAATACTTGTACCATACATACTCACCATACCAACACTTGCCAATGAATGCATGCAATGTACTCGGGTACATCAGAACACATTCCATCTTTTTAACTACTAGAAAAATCAAGCAGTGGGAAATATGCACAAAGGCATTGACATCATGAAATATGTAGTAAAGGCAAAAGCTGACATTGTAGCCCTTTGGGTACAAAAGGAGCATCCTGATAACAAAGGCAGATGTGTTAATTAACAAGGGCACATAATATCATTTGTCTTCAATTCATCCGAAGCCTCTTTGGCGAAATCTTGATAAACATCTCCAATTAAATATAGGCCTATATATCAGTTAACTTAATCAACAATGGATGTAATCCAACTTTACGCAAGTTATTTCTTTACAAAAAACATTAAATGCAAATACTTTTCAAGATCCTTTTTAACAACAATCAAATTAAAGGATTCTTCAAATGTTTAACATGCGGGACAAGTACATTTGCTAAAATAAAACTGCCTTATAGGCCCATGATGTAAAAAGCTACCAGCTGTCTGTATCCTAAGCCTAATACATTTTGGCATATGTACCATCTGAAAAAAAAGGTACGCAGACTACGTTAATTCAACATGGGGACATCAGTACTGGAGGCACACAAAACACTCAGTGATTGCAGTTCGCATAAAATGATGGATCTCACCATTTTGTTTTTACCAAGACTTTTGGGAAACGGTGTAAGTAAGTGCATGACAATCAACACAGTCCTGTCTTGTGTTTTTCTGTTTACGCATGATGCAACTGAAGTGGAGTGACTGCTGTCATTTTTTTCTGCCCAACTATACAATGCAGAAGATGCTCTTAGTCCTGGTGAATGAAAAAGCGGCATTCAAGTATCTCTTCTAACAACCGTACTCTAATTGCCCTTTAATACACCAGTTGTTTGGGTCCAACTTAACAAATCTCAGTTCTCGCTACTGCTACACAAATGTATTCAGTTAGTGTTACAAAAAGATTCTCTTCATCTCTTTTTAAAATTCCATGTTCAGTGCCTTTTAGCCCACAAAATTAACCACATATTTGTACTAGGTGCAAAAGGCTTCTCATTGGCACTGAAATGTTGGACCCCTTTAGAACCAAACAAGAGCAGATATCAGAACAAAACCTCCTTAATTAATTACAGAGGTTTTGTTCTTCATATGACAGTTTAACTGCAGTATAACTGCAGCAAACAGTATGTCGCTGATTAAAAATACATTTTGGCAGGCCATAGAACAGAGAACAAAACAAAAACTCCCCACACCCATACCCACAAAACACAATTTAACAACGGTATGTCCATAACGTTCTGTGTCTTTAGTATACCAGTGCATTCATTTCCTTCAGGGCCAAGGTGGTCACACTGCTTTTTCCTCAATTCTTGCCTTCTCGAGACATCTACTCCTGTTTTTCCTCAAGGTAGGCTTTAACGCGCTTGCGCATGTAGAACGCGGTCAGGGCGCTGCAGCACGCGGTGAAGATGAAGAGAGCAACGGCATCATGAGCCAAGTCGCCATGGAGACGTTCATACAGGGGCCTCCGCTCACTGTAGTCGAGGCGCACGGCCTCGATCTGCACAAGCGTGCACAGCACCAGGAACACGTGGAATATCTGGTGGCCTTGACCAATGAAGTCGCACCGCCCAGGGAGCCAGCACTCCGGATGCGGGTATGCGAAAAAATAGGCACTCACCAAGAAGAAGAGGATCTGGTAGCAGTGGTAGGTCACGGTCTGGTCGGAGCAGCCCTGTGGGGAGCTGTAGCACCTATATATGCGATGCACCACTGGGCTGATGTCTAAGCAGTAAGCCAAGCCTGAGGGCACAACCTGGAAGAACTTGTGCGTGTACCTAGGCAGGCGCTGACTCACAGACTTGCCATAGCAGCACCCCGCGCAGGACAGCCAAGCCAGGAAGGCGGCAGCAGGCAGAAAGAGCCCTCGAACACGAGCATGCCACTCCTCCTCAACTACGTAGTAGAAGTGGGCCAGGGCGCTGCCGTACTGGTAGACGGCCACGCCCACGTAGTCCAGAAAGTAGAAGGTGTAGTGGGAGAGCTCAGACTTGGCTGAGAGCAGGTGAGCCAGAACACTGCAGGCCAGGTAGGTGAATGCTGCCAAAAGCACGATGAAGAGAGGCTGGGCGTGGGGATCTCGCAAGAAATCCACCGTTTCTGACACCTCACGGAACTTTACAAGGATAATCAGTGAGGCCAGCAGGTGAGTCCACACGTTGACTGTCTCATTGTGCCTCTGGAAGAGTGTGAGGAAGTAGTAACGCCAGCTCTGGTCAGGCAGCCGGTAGCCTGTGAAGATGTGGGGTTCTTTGAACACCCAGGGTACATCGCTGACGGTCACGGTGCAGGGCAGCTTTGGAAATGCAGACTCCAGCAACTGGGGGATCTGGCGAAGCTGCTGGACATTGATGAACAAACGACCAATTTGCTCCATCACTACTGTCGCCATGGTGAAAGGGAACTCAGCAGAGAACTCTGGGATCTGTAATATGTAAATAGAAATAAAAATAAAATGTAATATATGAATCTTTTACTCTTTATTTTTTTTATAGTTATATAAAACCCAGATGCACAACAGAGTGAGAAAAACCAATAATAAAATAATCAAGCTATTACGAAATTTGTCAGTAATCTCTCACTGAGGAACAATGAATGGAAACCGAAAATAATATAGTAATATCCGAATAAATATAGTAATGGAGTAGTAATGTCACCTTTCAAATTTCGCGAACCAGAGTGCAGTGTTTTAATGTGGTTAGCTGAAAGCTGGTTGTGATTAAAGTATCCTCTTGACCCCACCAGACAGTGTCAGTAAAGCCCTGAAAATAATTTAGTGATGGCATCCGACAGCCAGAAATCCCTTCTCCACACCCTCAACACGAGAAAGGCTAGCTACAATAGGATACCTATTTCTATGGGTTCAGTCACAGGAAAAGGTGCCAACTGCAATTGGACTAGGCAAAATCCGAAAAAAAAACGTTTGCAGAAAAGTCATTGACACATTTAAAAAATCAGCAAGAAAAACAACTAAATATGTTGACTGTACATAACCATGATTATGAAAAATTGTGTAGTCAAGCTAATTCGTTCTTTACTCTGTTGCAACCACGGAAGCTAGCGCCATTGAGGAAAAGACTACACGGACACTATGGACGTTGCCGTACAGCCTGCACTTCTGAAAACCTTGTAAAAAAATATATGAATAGAAATAAGGAACCTTATTTCTATTTAGCTAGCAACATAGCTAACGTTACCACGACCTAACATTCACATCGGTGTTGGAGCCGGCTTACCTTTTCAACAGATAATCCGCTCAATCAGTAAAAATCTTTTAAAGATGGTTTTATATGTGCGCATATGAAGACACAGAACATAAATAACATGATGAAAATAAAATATCTGGTGGTAAACTTGCAGCGGGTGAGGTTCTTGACAGCTCCCTACAGAAACAGATGGCCGTATAGCTGTTGATAGACAGGTGGTTCATCCAATCAGATAGACGCAGAATATCTTTTCCTGTTCTGCTGTTAATTCGCCAATACAAAAGGCTTTTAATAATCTACTGCAGCCTGTGGTGTGTATGTAGAGGCTAAAACCAACCCTCGACTCACTTACGTTGCTGGTAAAAGGTGATTTGGTGCAGAAGACGTTGATGGTTTTGTCAGATGAAAATCAAGACGCTACTTGTTGGAAAAATGTGTGATTGTGTGATTATTATGTTATGATTAAGTAATCCACAATCGTCACATGGGCGAAATACGAGGGCTTGTTTAGTTTTTGTACACTTGACAGAAGAGACATTTGTAATACACGATACACACTATAGTAGTTTAAATTAATATGGTTTTAACATAATGTGAAATAGGAATAGTTGTTAACTGGTTGCATTGTTGTACCCTCCTAGTGGCTTGGATATAGACCGCTGTATAAATGCTTATCTCATCTGCTTTTGTTGCCCACACATGGGTGTTATGCTGACAATGTGGCATTGTAAGCCTGTGTGTGAATGCAGCTCCTTCAGCATGGCTTCAGACAGCAAATACATGCGGGTTTTTTTGCAATCTGCTTCAGGCCGTTCTATTCAACGAGCAGGCAGTTGATGCTGCTTCTCTTTTCGAATAAACGCTAGATTAGCAATAGTAAAGATGTTGCTGTTCTAGATCAAATTTAACCACACATATACTATCCTAATAGTAATACAAATTGACTAAGAAACAATAGAGCAATTGAGCTAAATCCCGCTTTATCCTTTTTTTCAAGACCAAGACAAACCAGCAACCTGGTGATTTCAGAAAAACAATAGTAGCAGAGATATTCAATTGCTTGTCTATTTCAAACAAAAATCGTATATAATGTACTGTACATAAACGGAAGATTTTGGACGGAGAATATTCAACAGCGATGTAAGCAAATAATATTTAAAAAACCCACTAATGTACATGTTTAAGGTTACAAACGTATTTGTTCCCACAGTATTTCACAATGCAAGTCCATAAATGATACTTACTGAATATCCACGAATGTACTTCAGTGTCATCTGTCCAAAGGTTTCAGCATAAACATGTGCAGTATTTGCTTTGCATGGGAATAAGATGCTCAATTCTAGAAACCAGCTTGCATTCATAAAGTTACGGACCGTGTCTTTATATTAAACTTTTCACTTCAGCTGCATTGCCATCTAATTTGCCACTAGGTGGCATAAATATACATGTGTTCAGATCGAACTGCAACATTGGAATTTTTTTTACCCAGATATAAATGATCCAGTATGTTTATGGGTTTATGGGTGTTATCAGTCTATTTTAGAATATTACCATGGATCTGCCTCGTACGTTTATTTAAAAATGTATCAACAATAGTGTAACTAGTGTTATTCGACAATGTAACTATTGATGGACATACGGACAATCACTGATAGTCATAGACACCAAATAGATTATTTGTTCATAGATAAACAACTACAAAGAAATGAGAATATTCATTCCTGTTACCATAACAAACAACTGTGCAACTTTATTAAGCTGAAAGAACTGCAGTTTTGACATACACAGGTACAGGTCAACTTGCACAATGCAACAGACAAAGTTAGAGACCTATGCATAACACAGGCATGCTTCCCCTTAGGGTAAAACACTGCTTATTTTACAGGTCAAAAGCTGCAAATGGACAAATTTATATGTGATGGGGATGCAAAGGACATGGGATAACAAAAAAAAAATAGTGCACCTGCTTCTGCCCAAAGCTTAAAAAAGTGTGAAGAACACAAAATCAAACACATAATACTGGCCATATAATGGAACAAAAATAAATCTTTGGATACGTAAAAAACCCAGTACTATCCCCTAAAGTGAATAGAGCCAAAAAACAAAACACAGAAAACTCAGTTCTCTTCGTTTTCGCCTCCGTCTTTTGTCTCTTTGTTCTTTCGAACTTCTTCAAGTTTCTTGTCCTAAATTGAAAATGGAAAACATTTTTTTTAATTATTAATAAGTGGTATTCATTTACTTACTTAATGCTACTTTGCTATTTTAGCTTTACAGAGATGTAAAAACTTATAATGATAGGCTTTACAAAATTAAATTAATAGAGGTCATTCACAAATGATTACCTTCTCCTTGAATTTCTCATTCATTGCTGCCATCTGTTTTGTGCGGTTTTCTTTATTGGCTTCCATTTTCAGGTTCAGTTTTTCCTCTGCCATCTTGCTAAAGTTGTTGTTCTCCTCCATTGCTTTCTGAAGAACCTCTTTCTCATGTTCTCGCTTCTCAGCCAAGTGTTTCAGCACCTCTGCCTCATGATTCTAATAAGAATATTAAGAAGAGTAAATCTAAATCCTGTTAAGCAAAGTAAACTTTAAAGGAAATGTACATATGATCAATTAAAACAACAGTTCAATTATGAAGTGAGGTATGTGCATAAATAATTGTCAATAATTATGTACTCGTACTTTGCGTCTCTCCTCCGCAGCGTCCAATTTCTTCTGGATCTCGTCCAAGGACACCTCCTTCTTTTTGGGGGTGGACAAAGGGAATTCTCCTTTAGCATCTGGTGCTGAGGGGCTCAGAATGACCTCAAATGCTTGCCCTGAAGCACGTTTGTCCAACTCCTTAACCTGAATATCTGCGAATGATAAGGTATTCACTATAGTACAGAGGAACACAACAAAATGCTGAATACTTCCAGAGGATGACAATCACTGCAAAATATATAAAACAGACTTGTAGGCATTATTATAGCAAACTAGTTTCCCAGATTACCTCCAGAGGACGCCATTGCACTCTCAACCTTGACTTTTTTAAATACCTACAAAATGAATGCAAATAAAGGATATTAAAATCGTCAGTAAATATTTCCAACCTGAATTATTTTCTTTTGAAAAACCCAACACAACGAATTTAACAGTGACAGAAGAACCGCTGAATGCCCTGTTGCACAAATACGATCTCCTGCAACATTAAAACTAGTTCTACACGATCCCACGCCTACCCTTGCAGCACGCGCTGCCCAGTACTCTACTACTACTACTACTACATCTACCTAAGACACAATGTCGCATGCTCTTGCCAAAAATTAAAATAAAAAAATAAGATAATGATACTAAGAAATACAACTAAGCCTTGCGGTTGGACGTTCAAATGACCTTCGTTGATAACGGTTTGTTCGAACCGCATAATGGAATAAAATAAAATCCACTTACAAACGGTAAAATACAATGAATGGCAAAATATTAAATACAACAAGGGAAGTGTAATTGTGGGGAAATATCTTAACAGTCAGGAGTAAATAATGCAGTTTATCGCATTATGCGCAAGCAAGCAAGGATTTGGGAGTGGTAACGCCTGATCAGACGAGCATTTTTAGTAAATCGCATCAGAGGCGACGGACAAAACAACGTTATTCTATTTCCACTACAGTCGTCTTATTTTTAATAGCTGGCTTTCATGTAAGACAGACAAGACAGTAAAATGAGTTGCTTTCTCTCAATTGAATTTGTCATCGTCTGTTCTGAACGAGACGAGCATTAATGGGTCGCTGTCAACACACCATAACCTGAAAGGCATATAATGAAACCAGAGCTGCAAGGTATTAACCAGTTATTCCGTACTAGGTAAAATATGAGATGTCTGAAATTACTAAAATGATATAAAGGTCACAAACAATAGGCCTATTAATCATTGTAAGGTGAGCTAACGGCCGCTGAAAGACGGAAACAAAGAATATTTTGTGCTGTGAATGAACAAAGACAGCGGAAGCTTTTTTCTCCAACCGATTTCAGAGATGACCAATTTTCGATGGCAGCACCACCAGCATGACAAATGCATCGATGGAGTGCCGAAAATGTAACAATATGCAATCCAGACCAACCCCTTTATATCTATCCGTATTACCTGATAACAGATTATTAGTTATTATTAATTAGCTATTTATGCATTCAAGACTGCAGCTACAGCAGAGCATTTGTTGAACAATGAGCAAATGTGTGGCTTCAATTCTGTTTTTTTAAATATGTCGATCGGATGAAATGATCAACACATGGTGTTAAATGTGACTAAAATTTCTATTGTCCCCAAGACAGCTAACGGTACGACTACATAATGCCGGTCACATGGTACACCAAATTTGTCACACCCAGTCTGTCTCATTTTGACATTTTAAAATTGCATTAAAATTATTTGAAAAGTCCACATATGCTGATTTAAAAATTACACATTTCTAAAATGCATTTAGTGGAAAGCAGAGCTGTCTAGATATCTCTAAACAATTTGAACACTGACAGGCGCTCAAAGAATGGCTGCAAACAAAGACAAAGACTGCCATCTAATATTTCATGGCATTACTCTTGGCATTTCATCCCATTTATATTATCAATATCAAGATAGTTTTAAAATAAAATAACAGCCAATATAAATATTGCAAATTTACATAATGTTAACAACGGTATATTCATCTCATATTGATGTAGTTCGTTTTTGTAGATTCAGCAGCCAAGCCTTTTTCAAAACAAGCCCACCCAGTCAAAACGGCTTGAACCCACACTTCAGTATCTAACTTGCATTTCAAATATTTCATAAATTCCACTGACAAGTCGGCTTTTTCTTCACTACTTTACAACTGCGCAACTAGCTGCTATTAAATCTACAACATTCCAAAGGTAAACCACGAGTATCAGGCTGCTAACATAATAGCTAGCTAGCTAACGAACAACGAATGGTGTGAATTAATTAGCTAGCCAGCTAGCTAGCTAGATAACTAGCTAGCTAGGTAGGTAGCTAGCCAACTCCCATTACGTGGACATATATACCCTCGACGCTGTCTGTCTGGTTGTAACACAAAATATTTCTATAATAGCTAACTTACAATTTTACAACGACTTCAACGTACAAGAACAAAAAAAACCGTCCAGTTTTCCATTGGCAAACATTATGCAAAACTGCCGTTGTACGACACATGTATGACAAACACACCCACCTCGGATGCTGCAAAAATGTCACTTCGACCAAAGTCTACTCGCGCGCAGATTCCACTCTGCCTCAGCACCACTTGTTCGCGCAAAAAAGGAACAAAGTTCGTTGCGTCACATTTGAATATGATTCTGATTGGATGAAAAGATCTATCAACAGCGCATTTGTTTTTGAGTATTTTGGGACATGTAGTTCTAAAATAGCATCTTTTACTCTGTTTGCTATAGATTACGATTTACGATTAAATCGTTGTGTAACGTGTATTTTTTATTTAATATCTTATTATTTTATTGTTAGCTTAGTTATAATGTTTGTGCTGATAACTCACAAATTATTCAAAGGTGTTTTAAAACACAATTTATTTACAGGTGATAATACATTTTTCCGTGTCTGTTTATTATTATTAATTAGATGAAGAGCGGATCACATTTTAGGACTTCCTCTAGACGAAAGGTTCACAAACTTTCTTACAGTTATATGCATGCCTATCTGAATAAGATATTGAATAAGTTATATGAATAAAATATTGATTGATATATATTGTTTATGATATTGCAAGGAGCTGTAAACTTATATGAATGCTCAGACTATGCTATGAATAAAAAATGTAAATCCAGAGAAGGTTGTAAACAATCAATAGACAATTTTGCAACTAAAGTTGACACACAAATTGAGTTTATTAGCAGGATAATTCTATGCTAATCCATTGCTCTGTGTTCTTCTACTTCTTACAAGCAGGATGTGATGAAACAAGTGCATGAGTGAGAAACAAATGTTCTCAAAATCATTTATTTCATACACAGCACTCTCTAAGAAGAAAAATATTTTCTATTTCTGAAATGATAATATTTTCTTCTTCAGCTGTGTCCAAATTGCTATATATGAGTGGTATTGGTTTTATGTAATAAAATTTGTCTTATGATAAAAAATGTTTTATGAATTTATGAATGGCTTTTTCAGATGTCATTCTGTTAACTTTATTTAATTTTATTTTATGTTGTTCATGCTAAAAAGATACATGTGAGGAGAAATGTTTAACCATCTTTTTGTGCGTTGTTTGTGCATCACATTTCCTGTGTTGTCATATGTGGGCAAACGTGATAGTGGTTTATGAATTTTAGTGAAATATCTCTGGCAAGTATCATACTAATATACCTACATAACCAGTAAGATGTAAGACTTCAAGCAATCAGACTCGCTGTTTAGTTCCACATTTAAATCCTATGATATCTGATCATTGTAGATGTCTGAGTCAACACTGCATTATAAAAAGTTAATGCATACAAGAGTAGATTTCACTCAGCTGTCCATATTAGCACAAAACTTCACAATATCCATCTCTGATCAATTATTAATAATGACTTTGTAAACAAGGTACTTAATACCTGACATAAATACCAAGCCAGACCTTATTTTTCTGGGTGTTCACCATAGTTGCATTTCATATATTACTGATGGATTTTTACTGTCTTGTGGACATTTTTGTTATTTGCGTCTGTGTCAAAGAAGGCTCTTACTGCTGGCACAGATTTGAGTGGTAGACCTCCAACATTAAGAGCAATGCACAAACTTACCCACATTTAAAGTATTCCCCTAGAATGTGCATCTGGATCTCAGTACATGTATACAGTAAGTCTAATGGAGAGGTTCTCAACCTCTAACCAAGTGTTCTTGTTGATCCCCAGCCAGAGTTGTTATTCTACAGTATTCCAGCTCCAAATAGACCTTGGCCAAGAAACCAAAAGCTCTGCTACACTTTCTATTTATTGAGATTCTTTATTTTGTTATTATTGTTATTCAGTGTTGCCCAAAAGAGGGTTAGGTTTGGGTTAGGATCTTGGGTTTTCCCTTTGGATAACTAGCTCCTCCCAACTGGCTCTTCCTTATGCCACCCCAGGGAGTTGTTTCCACTGTTTTTCTGGCCTGCTCATTAGGGGTCTAGACCAGCGTTTCTGTTAAGGTGCTTTGAGACAATGCCTCTTGTCAAGAGACAAGACTTGAACACCAAAAGCATAACTTGAAAACCTGATATGGTGTGTGTTATATAGGATTGGATCGAGAACCTTTGGCCTATATTACTTATATTTATCAATCTGGCAACTTAGCATATGACTCCACTGTCAGTTTGTTCCCAGTGCCCCACCCAACCTCTCATTCATTTTGTTCTAGTAGAGCTGGCTAACCAGAGTACCCTGGGGAAAGGGGAGCAGATGGTGCAGACTGTCTTAGCCTCCCTAATGTCACTGACTGCATGTACAAAGACAGCAAGGTTGAGTAGAGACAGAGAGATTCCCTGCTGAGTGAAGTGCTCTCCCCACTAGATGTGATGAGCTGCTCTGGTGGCAAATCATTAAATCATCTGTTTAAAATAAGAGCCGATCAAACAAAGCCTGTGAGTTTGTCACATAACATGCATATCGCCTGTGAATTTCTTCTGTACATGTTGAAATATGCAAAGGAGTTGTGAAAAACTAAAGATTGTATTTTACTCAAATATACAAGCATTATGATTGAGTATTGTTATCAATCAATATCTTATTCATATAACTTATTCAATATCTTATTCAGAGAGGCATATATTCTGTTCTGTTCTGTGTTTCAAATAGCTATGAAAAGCATCCAAAGTTATTTAGTGATTCTCAGTGAAAATTTAAATATTAGATGTATGGGAAGCCTTAGAAGAAGGCAGTGGTTAGTGTGTTAGTGTGTGGAATCTAACACTTTAACTGAATCTGAAATTATGGACTAGCTTTGAAAGCCAGCACACATGTGTTTATGTCAAGGAGAGCAGTATAATGGCACCAGTTTGGAGTATCACAAGATTGTTTATATTTTCTTTTTTTATCTGTAGCCTGAGGCAAATGCAGTTATGTACTGACACTTAAATCTGTCAGTGAATTCATCCTCAATCAGATGTGCTCTATGTATTTGCTCAGTAGATCCTGAGAGTAAAAATGGCATAATATTTGCAGAAAATGATTCAGTTTTTTTTCAGTTTCCAGAGAGAGAGAGAGAGAGGATACAGAGAGAGAGAAGCTTTGTATGTTCTATATGTTCTACTATAAGGGACCCAGTTTCAGGCCAGTATGCAACATGAGATAGATTCTCCCTTCAGTGGGATCAGAACACACTCTAATCACATCTGAAATTCTCACTGCTGCAATAGTGTTGTGTTGTATATTACATATGAAAATACATTTTTCTAATTCCTAAATTTACTGTAGAAAACACTAACAAAATTTTAAGGCCCTAATATTTAGGCATTACCTTGGCTTCTTGGATGAAATCATGGATGACATCACGGTGTTGCATAACAAGTGTCCTTTCTTCCTTCTCTGTAAGAAATATACTGCCTTCCTGACCCACACAATGATGACATGTTTTCACATGGTTTATACATTCTGCTGTATATGCAACACAGGAATGTACTCTCTCTCTCTCTCTCTCTCTCTCTCTCTCTCTCTCTCTATCTATCTATCTATCTATCTATCTATCTATCTCCTCTCTCTTTCTCTCTCATTGTGTCTTTCTGTCTCTCTTGTTCTTTCATACAGTGATATAAATATGGACTGAACCATATTGAGGCAAGAGGAAGAAGAATGAAAAAAGCAAAGCATCCATGTTGAGCTGTTATACTATATGGCAAGAATTGAAGAAAAAGTTATTGTAGTCACAACATTTTTGACATTATTCCAAATCTAACAGTTTATCAAAATAAAACTGGCATGAAACTATGGATTTGTAAGAACCTCTCATTTTCTAGGTTATGGTCATGTGTTTTGATGTGAAAAAGGTTAATGATATGATGCAGTGTAAGCCATTCAATTACTGTTAGGCCAGTAAGGTATCATCTTGTGCATAGATTCCCCCCAACATCCATTAACCTTGAATGGCATGTCATAAATGAAGGATGTTTTCATCTCTGCAATATGTACTTCAGTAGCACCTGGAATGGAGCTAAATGATGCTAAGTAGTGCTGACAATATTCCCATCTGTCCACATCCTTGGTGCATTTTCTATATTTAGTATTCCTGTGGGAAAAGTATAAGGAAGAAGGGAATACTTCAGATTGTTTGTAGTGCCAGAAGGAACGCTCTCACAGTGTAACATTTTCCCAGAATGACACTTCAACTTTTGAGATTAATGTGTTGCTATCAAATGTAACACTTGTCTGCTTTGCAGACCGATGCCTGGGAATTTTGATTAAATAAATAATAAAAATAGTCTAGTGCATGTTAATATTAAATTATCCCTTTCTACTTGAGCTTTTCCTGCAATCCGCTCTGCAGGATGTTATTCAAACCCCTCAGTGGTGCTCAAGTGGAAAAATACCAGCATCTCCATAGAGGGAGAACTGAAAGAGTGACCGTTGCTCCAGTATAAAGTTGTAATCCTGGCAGCCGCCTCATGCAAACAGTACAATGGTGAGGCAGATATCAGCTGCCCAGGCCTCTCTGGGCCAGAGCAGCTAGCCAACATCTGAACAAAAGATCTGATTATAACAGCCTGAAAAAGGGCAAACTGAATAACAGCCCAGTGGGTCACAAGGGTGGGAGACATTTCAGTTAAATCTGTCCACTTGTCAGTGTGAGAAATGGCTCTAAATGTTTTTCAGTCATACAGTAAACAAGGGGCACTGGGTTGCTTTTAAAGTAGTCATATTTTGATAATGCTTGTAGGGCTGTGTATTTTTCTACAATGAGAAATTTTTAAGGAAATGCTCTTTTTTGTATAGTTATTTTGTACCCGATCAAACTAGTCATAAAACACTATGGCTTAATTAGAAAAATGTGCACAGTTTACATTAATTAATCAGGAACCTCACAGGCACTTTGTCACCAGGATTAAATTATTACTGATGAGCACAGACTCACTCCTGTTTCGCTTCACACATGACTGTACAAGAATCACATGATTGGAAGGCATGTAGCAGTATTTTATTACCATTCTTCTGATGGCTCTATGGAAATTAATTCTATGTTGTTCAGAGATTAGTGCTTCAGTCTCCAGATATCTCCTTATGAAAGCCAATGGACTCTGGTGATTGTGAGAGTGATTGAAACCAATATTGTAATTTGGATGTGTATGTTTTATTATTCATCTTATTCTCTCTCTCTCTCACTCTGTCTCTCTCACTCTGTCTCTCTGTCTGTGTCTCTGGGTATTGGTCAGCAAAGTTCCAACTCTCCTTTCCAGTGGTGTTGATGGGGAAATATCTACCAGTCCATCTCATTAAGACCTTGGGCATCCATGCGCTGAGGAGAAATATCCAAGGTCTTAATGAGATGCATCTGGTCTGATGGACCTGGCTATGGGTGACTAACAGAGTAAGGGTAACCGGCTCCTCAAACAAGAGATGTGATTTATGGTAGCTAGGATTTATATGTCAAAGAGAAACATATTGAATGAAAATAAAACATATTGTAAACAGAACTGCTCAAGACCAGTATAATTTATTTAATTGGCAGCATTGATCCCTTTGATGATGATGCAGAGTATTTGTGCTCATAGCAGAATTTCTTTGATTACTTGATCCATTCAAATTGCATTGAGGAAGAGATCATTGTGCCAACATTTTTGAGTGTAATGAGGCCAAAGCATTGACTTTCTTGTACTCCTTGGTATAGCCAGATAAGTCTGACAGCAAACCCTATGAAACCGTTGTGTTGACTCATTTCTTACCAAAGCCTCTAGTCATTGCAGAATGTTTGAACCAACAGAAAGGGAGTCTATAGTCATCTTTGTTGCTGCATTAAAAAGGCTGACAGAGAATTATGCATTCAGCACCATGTTAAACAATGCAATCTGAGACCAACTTGTGATGTGAAGCTGTTCAGAAGCGTCTACTTACAGGACATGCACTCACACTAGACAAGATGCAGCAAAGATGGTTTATCAGCTCAGTGCTAGTAAAAAAAAAATGCACAAAGCATCAACTGAAAAGAATGAGGCACCGAGCCAATGATACATGTGGGATAAGCCTGGTCACCTATCTGGGTGTGTGAGTGTTGGAGGAAGGAATGTAGAAAATGTGGCAAAGTCACTCACACCACAGAATGTCAATTGGATACTTATATAGGGATGTATTCCAAACCTGGCATCCCTTCTAAAGCCATTTCACGTGATGTTGTGTGAGGATAAAGCCTAGAAAAGGACCAATCAGTGTTCAGGAGCACTTCTCAAACAAAGACATCATTGCTGAAGTTTGAAATCTTAGCTTACTTCGATCTATCCCTTCCACTGCAGCCTGCACATGCTGCTTCTTCCTATGGTATGGGGATGGTGGTTTCGCATATCATACCCAACGGAGAAGAAAAAACCAACTTCATCATGCCTGCTTAACAAATAAGAAACACATTATGTCCAAACTGAACAAAAAACCCTCTGCATTGTATTTGGTGTTAACTAACACAAATATTGGTTTAGAAGGGAATTTTCTATTCTGATAAATTATCATCTTCTTGCTTTAATTTTCAGGCCAAATGCAGGAATTCCATCATTGGCTACCAGTCAGATGTAATGGTGGGCTTTGATGATCTTTATTCATACATATGACATAAAGTATCGGAAGTCTGTGTTGCTGGTCTTTCCAGGCTATCGCTATGCATGATAAGCAGAAACAAGCCAACATATTCTACTTTCTGCAAACCTGTCTAACATCTTTATGAATTATGGATTTCTGAGTTTGGTTTGATCCTAGCTTAGACCTGTTTCAATACGCTTGATGCATACTTCCTAGTTTGCTTGGACTGCCTGTGCTTTAATGTAAGACGTGGTTATCGGCTGCAGAGGTGTGGCCTGGAATGGCTCATACCACGTGGGCAGACATGGTTGTTCCTCACTGTGAGCCGACATATTTTTAGCTCTGGCTCAGGCCTAGCTTTATGATCCACCCAGCCTCCTTCCCCTGCTCCAGTGCCAGTGCGTTCCTTCCCTTGACTAATGTTATACTCTGGAAAAATATTGGTTAATGATTTCACTTTAAACATGTAACACCAAAAGCACAGTTCAGTTAGATATATGACTCTGTAGAAAAAAAATGTGAATGTTATTTTTTTCAACAATGTAGATTTTTTTCCTTAGCAACATGTTACTATGGCAATGGCATCTGCGCTGTCTAAGGCTGGAGGCAGGTTTAAACATGCTGCCATCACTTTTGGGTGGCCACATTTGAGCTGATACTATATTCAGTATCTATGGCAACATGCTATATCTAACACCGTCTGATTTTGTAATTGTAAATTTTCTGCACATCATTCTTTTAGATGCTTCTTCCATTAGTCTAGAGTATTTGTGTAATTAATACAGTCATGGAAGAAAAAAACAATCATTTACAGCTTCCTTTTTGGGTGTTTTCACATTTGAAATTCGGTTTTGTTTGCCCTAGAGCAATTCTTCCTGTAGTGTGTAAACACAAACCGTGACAAAGCAGTCAAAGGAAACTGTTTATGTCTGAGTGGTGTGTCAACAGCTTTACCTATTGTGATCATGTATTTATGTACTTTATGTATATGTGACATATTTTTTAAAAAAGTGAATCCGTGGCCAAATGAAACAGTAAAGCACTACACGTCATATGATCTATAGCGTCTAAATAACAGGGGCAGAAATGAACAAACAGTGTTCAATCTGCTTCAAGTATGAAATGAATAACAGAACATAGACCATTCTCAAGGTGATACAGATATGGTGATACGTTTACTTTTTTTATATGAGTAAAATAACTTCATTATGGTACAGATTAATTTGTTTATTGTGCATTATGATGTCATGGAAGCCTGGTTAGCCAACTTTCCCCAGTCTGATGAAGTAGGAGGTCAGTGTGCGCAGGCCGTTTGAATGGGATGCCTCCAGAGTGTAGGAGAGACGGGTTGTGGGCACATTGCCAGAAATTTGCTACTCCTTCTTGGAAGCAGGTGCAGATTCAGATAACAGTGAGAAACAGTGTGAGGTCAGGAAACTTATGTCTGGAAGTTTACTGAATTATGACGCTACTTCTGGCTTAATAGTAACATATGATTAATACAGACATTACACTGGATATTTGTTAGCTGGTTAAAAAGGTTGAGAATCAGGTCAACTAAGGTATGTTTTGTTGCTGTCTTACTGTGATTAGAGCACCTCTAATTTCACTATGAAAACACCTCATCTCTCTTTTCTATACACAGAATGTAGCCAATGTTATATACATATAAATCAATGTTTTAATGGACAGTTTTAGTTTTAACATTTAAAGTAACTAAATTCTAAAGTAATTCATTTTGAATGTGTGAATATTTCCTACAAAATAGACAAGGTTGTTTAAGGAGACTCGTGCTAAAATAATTTGCAGCAGCACTAGGCAGTTCTAGGCCACTCCTCTGACATGCATGTCAAATGAGAACAAGCATGTCTGTGAGGTGATTGTGAGATGTTGCACAATACTGAAACAGCACTCTAAGAGGAAAACAATGGTGCTCTCACAAGTGTCTTACCCACAGTGCTGCCACAATGTCACTCACAAACCCAGATCCCCTCCCTAAGAGAAGTGTATAATCAAGACGATTCAGCATGAGACATTCTGCAGCCACTGCCCTCACATGCTCACTCACCTGATATAAACCAGGTTGCACTTGTTCAGGTGAAATCATGTTTTACAGTAATTATTGACCACATGCTTAAAGTAATGATTGGCCATTGGCCACATGCTGCAACATTTGAATGCAATGTAAGAGTCATTTTCACTAGTGTTTGCATTTTTGTTGTCATATTAACTAAAAATAGAATAGAATAGAATAGAATAGAATAGAATAGAACATTCTTGTCATTGCACAAGTACAACAAGATTTCTTACTAAAATGTAGTAATATAACTGAGTAAATGTGCAAGTATGGCAGTCGGGTACAATTTTATAAAAAATGTCTGGCAGTTTCTAAGCTTAAATTAGCAGCAAAACAGAGCAGTATGAAATGTGGACAGAGTCATAGTAAATAAGTAAATAACACAATGGAATGAATGTGTTAGTCCCTAGAACAAGGATGAGAGAACTAAAGTACAAGGTAGATTGACAGGTAATACGGTAGTGTGTGTGGGGGGGGGCAGTTGAGGGAAATGGGGGGGAGATCCTAGTTTAGCAGATTCAGAGCAGTTATGGAATGGCTTTGGGGATGAAGCTATTACTTATTCTAAAGATCTGAGCGTAGGTGGTCTTGTATTGTCTGCCAGTGGGAAGGAGTTCACATAGATGATGGCATGGGCTAGCCTTCCTGAGGCAGCGTGAACTGTAGATGTGCAGGGCTGAGAGTAATTTCCCAGTGATCTTTTGTGCAGTGGAGATGTGCTGTTGTGCAGCCGGTATACCATACAGGGATGCAGTATGTAAGGATATTTTACCTCATGTTTTACCTCTGTAATACAGTAGGAAAAGGTCACCATCAGCTGTTGGGGCAGACCAATTTTCTTCAACGTCCTCAGGAATAACAAACGTTTCTGACCAGTGCAGTTGTGTAAGTGGACCGTGTGATATCTTCTGAGATGAATACCCATCTCATTACCACAAAGCTGTGCACACTCTCCAATCTGCCACCACTGATGGAGACTGAAGCATACTCATCATTCCATCACTTCCAAAAGTTGATGATTTAGCTCCTTGGTCTTTGTGGTACAGAGCAACAAGTTCTGTGAGCACCAGCTCACCAGGTTGTACACCACCACTCTATAGGTTGACTTCATCACCATTGAAGATCAAGCCAATCATCAGTGTGTCATCCTCAAGTTTGATGATGGTGCAGTGAGTTTGAGTTTACTGGGGGTGACGGTACTGAAAGCAGAGCTGTAGTCTATGAATAGAATCCTTCTATATGTGCCCTGTTGTTCCAGGTAAGTCAGGACAGTATGAAGACCCAGAACAATGGCATCCTCCATGGATCTATTGGTTCTACAGGCATGAGTCCAGAGAGCCAGGGATGATGGCTTTGATGTGTTGGAGGACGAGTCTTTCTAAGCATTTCATTATTGTTGGTGTGAGGATAACTTGACCATCATCTTCTGCTTGTTTTCTTTGGCACTGGCACTTGAAGACCACTTGAGGACCAACTACCAGAGTCTGAGACAGGTTCAAGATTCTTGTAAATACTTCAGCTAGATCTTCCTCTAGATCTTCAGTACAAAAGCAATTTAACAGGTTGTCAAAGATCATCTCTGTAATTTTCATGTGCAATCTAATCTTTACCCTTTTTGTACTTTCAAGCTCTTTCCATTACTCAGTTCTTTTCAGACAGTATTAATATTAAAGTAAAAATAGAAAATGTGAGAAATAGAAATCTTTCTTGATGACTTGCATGCTGTTTTAATAAAAAAAACATTAATTAAGTAGTAATTAATTAAGAAATACTATTATTCATGACTAGTCAAATTTTTCTGTTGATGTCATTGCACTGATTAATTATTTATATAGGGGGAAACAAAATTAGTAATGTTTATATTGATCAGTATGAATAGATCGTATTTAGCATAGCCTGTACAAAAGATTTAATACAAGACACTTATTTTTGTCGTTGTCCTTGTCACATTTCAGAAAAAAAAACAGAATGATAAACAAATTTGGGGGGTGATATTGGCTCCACCTGGAGGTGAAATTACGTAGTAACATCTAAAACCCTAAAATTATGTTTACTGTGTCCTCTGGTACTGTAACAAATACTACTTTATCACTATATTAGAAACACCTTGTAGATGAAGGTTGAAGGTTTTAAAGTCCGTTGCCTATATTTTTGGGGTAGTGAGCCACTCGTTACCCAACACTGAAACATGTAAAAGTGGCCCACAGCAGCTCTATGGCACCTGTCACCCAAAGTAAGTCAGCAGTGCTGAAGGTGGAACGTGTGCATGGCTACAGATAGACTACAGTACAGTACTGTATGTTTGTAAAATGCACATGTAACACAAGGGTACCTAATAACATGTGTAGGGGTACCTAGGGCTGGGAAATATGGATTTAAAGTAATATCAATCATTTTGACCTAAAATGCAGTCTTTGTAAAATCACAAATTTATCTCAAAGTACCCTAATGGTTCAACATCAGTACCATTTAATCTCACTTTAAGCAAGAGTCCAAGACTTTGTATATTTTCTCACAATAATAGTGAAGAAAACAGATATGCTTTTATTTCATCATTAACATGAATGTTGCTGCACTGTATGGAGCACCCTGTTCTCTTGATTAAGGTGAGTGTGTCTAAAGTGACTGGTAAGTGTAAGTGAAGAGTGTAAGTATTTAATCCTGTATTAGGTGATCCATACATAAATCACAGCCTTTTTTCATACCAGAGCATCAGCAGGGAACATGGCAGTGTCTATAAGTCAGAGACTTTGGGCAATCAGTGATCTCCAGCCATCAGCGGCTATGACCATTTTACTTAAGATAAAGTTAATTGGTTTAATTACTAATGGTTCTCCTGATTTGTGGCTATATATACATATGTCATTACATACATATGTCATTCTGCAACCTCATAATGGTTGCATTACTTTAAATATCATGTCATGTAGACAACAGAACTTGTGCCACTGACCAATTATTTACTACATTATATGTTTGTCATTGCTGTAACACTCCTGTTAAACTGGGCTGATAAATAGCTAATTACTTCATACAAAAATAAAGGAAAACACCAGGCTTCAAATGTATAGTTACAGAACTCCCTATATAATAAACACCACTGATATTCTGCTCATGCGTTAATAGAGCTTAATATATAATGACCATGCTACTAATGAAACAACTGTCTCATTGGACAGAGTACAATATAATCCACATCCTCCTTGTCTTTAGTGATGGGCACTTTAATTCACATTTCTGTTGGACTACAGCTATTATATAAAAATGTATATATGTAGAAAGGCATATTTATACCAGGTTGGTAATAGTAATAGATTTTTTTTACACTGATACAATTACCATTTAAACATAGTTTAAGTGAGACAATGCTGGAAAATGATTAACAATTGCCTAAAGTGACAAAACTGACAAAATTCATAATAATATATCCTGAACATCACCAGTCTTACTAGTACAATCACAAATTGTATACATTGAATACTGACATTGTTTATAAAAAAAGATTTTTCCATTCACAGTACTATAACTCCCCTGTATTTGCATGATTTTAGTATGGCATTAGTACAGTACATACGATTATGGCTTTTAAAAAAGTACTCCTAAAATAAGCTAACGGTCATCATTCATCTCAGATATTCTGCTTATTGGATTTCTCAGGTATTCACAATTAGATCTGACACAAAATAAGGACATGCACAAAAATCGCACTGATATTCTCAAACCTTTCCACTACAGTGAGTGCACAGAAGGCCATTCACAAAAGATAAAAAAGAATAAAAATCCCTTTCTCACTTGGTGATTTAACTTATTGCCTCTCATCATGTCAATATCAAGAGCTATAAAACAATTAACAGTTCAATCTTATGACCACTGTGGAGAACAGATAATGGTGACTATTAAAAATATCATAATCAACAATTAATATTACTGGCCACTCTTTGTTATAAGCACCTTAACCAGTTTTTCTCCCATGCAGTCAAAGATCTGCAAACAAATTCAGCTGTCAGAATTTTTACCTGATCTTTCTAGCCATTTAACGCTTGAACATTCTGCATAGAACATTATGAATGATTAGTTCATACATATCAATCTTAAAGTCCTTTTTGATAAAGTGGGTTGAAGGCATGGCTTTAGAATGCTGGACATATGATAAATGCTACATGATGCTTTAGTAAGTGTGTAAACATACACACTCCTTTCTCAGTCTCCCACCATAAACATATAAACACCATATAACAAAGATCAAGCCTTAGCCTGCCCATGTTTTTTGTTTTTTTGCATTTTCAAGGCAATTCTTGAGAAACACTTTACTAGGACTACACTATAATAGAAATCCACAGTTCACTAAAGACATTGTAAAATATAAAGTTCATAAAAAAGAACAGCATGTAGTCAATCCAGTATGTAAAATTAATTAAAGCACTCTTTAGGAGTATTCTTCCTGTTTTGGCTTCCTTATTGCAGAGTTTACGTCTGCCTCAGTTCATGTCTTTGGACATGTCTTTTGTCATTGCACTGTCCCCTCTAAGACCTCGTTTTTATGTCATGTCCTGTCTACTGTCTCCCCTGCAGTGATGTTCTGAAGACCATCAGGAGCAGTGCATGGAGACCTGCACTTCAGCTGGACCAGGACAGAGCCGCCACAGACCCTCATCTCAGCTCCGCGATCTGCTGCACAAGCCTAGGAGCAGTCTTTCCCTTCAAGGCTCTCCGAGGGCAATGGAGGCTGCTCCGTGCTCGGAGACTGAGCCTCTCCTGGTCCATCTGAGGAAGATGGTGAGGGAGGGAGAGAGAGAGAGAGAGAGAGAGAGAGAGAGAGACAGACAGAGAGAGAGAGGTCATTGGTTATGATGCTTTTAAAGGGTTTTTTTGTGCCTTTAATTTAAGTCAAATTAAGATGCCTCGCAGGTATTACCTGTGAGGGACAGTTCGGCAAGCTTGAATGACATGTCTGGGGGAACTCCAGCAGGAGAGCCTAGGATATCTGGCAGGGCATTGCGACGGCCAGATCGGCCTGAGGAGGCAAAATCCAACACTGGTTCCATTTCTGTCATCTCTGTGAGGACAGAGGACAGAGGTAAGAATGGTGTAAATGCAGAGAGTCATGATTAACAAGACACTTAACTAATCACAACGCAAATACTCCCAACAGAAATATGCACTGTCTCTAATAACCACTGGAAGGAGCTAGTACACATACAATTTTATTCAATACCACCCCTCCCCCTCAAAGAACATAATTACATGAGCATAATTTATATGTGTGACCCATCTTGGTGTCTCTTAGTGAAAGGACTGTCTTGCTCTTCCATAAATAGACCAAGTGTAATACAACATAGAATTACACAGCCCACCAAAATGCTTGCTGCCTTCTTTCTCTGCTGCTAAGTAGTCACCATGGTAACAAGACGGGAACACCTACAGGCCTTTGCATGGCGCCAAGTAATCTCTTCTGACAAATAGCTTACAGTTGCAGTTTGGCCTCATTTCTTTGTGTTTTTGTGTTCTGTTTTGGGGGGTTTTAGTCTCTTTTGCATAAATGTGTGTGTGCATGAGTAGAAATTCCTAGAGGTGTCTCTGCACCATATTCTTTACTTAACTGCTTTCCTTTTACAAAAGGTCTTTATGCTCAGTACCATTTCTGCTCAGTCATCACACAGAACTGACAGACACTACATCCATGGCTTCCACTGGAACATCGAACGTTTGTCCAAATATAGACAAAAACTGCAACCAAAGACCTGAATAGAAACAAACTGCCAGGGAAACAAGGAAAAAGGGGACAAAAGGGGACATCGTTCTGTTGACATTGAAAGTTACACTATGTTACGCTACTGTAGTTATGATCTAATTTGCTATATTATTCTTTAAATAATCTGCTGTGTCTGTCAGTCTCTCTCTCTCGCTCTCTCATAATATACAGTACATACATAATGGCCTTTATAAATAAGCACTTATTTGGAATTACTGGATATTTACCCTCTTGGCTTCAACAGCAAACTGCTATGTACTGCCTAACATTAAACCTGGGATCTGTGTGACCTCTTTATATTTTGGCCCCAGTGAAATGTGAAAAAAATACAACATGAGTGCATCTACAGTCTATATTCTCTCATCATTCAATCAACTTTCTATTTCTGTTATTAACCAATTTCTTTTACATCTCTTCCACTAGTAATTCATTTAAATAAGCATTTTATTAAAAAGGTATATATTTTCTGTGATTCTGTGTTTCTTTACATAATTAATAACTTCATCTTACTTTATAGATTTTCTGTGGTGAAAATCATCATCATCATCGTCATCGTCAACAACAAGAACAAAAAAATATCAACATCTCCCTTTCTCTCTTGCCTGGCAGGCTGCCGTCCTCTGATCTAGTAAAGCTTTATAATCCATTTTGTATGAAGCTGAAGGATTATGACCTAGAGTTGACTATAGAGTTAACCCCCCCCCCCCGCCCTACAGGAAATTGGTGCACTCCACTCCATTTAAACCTAATACTGCTTTCCTTTATCTATTCCTTTCTCTAAGCCT
The DNA here is from genome assembly GCA_028565775.1 of Sternarchorhynchus goeldii. Taxonomy (NCBI): domain Eukaryota; kingdom Metazoa; phylum Chordata; class Actinopteri; order Gymnotiformes; family Apteronotidae; genus Sternarchorhynchus; species Sternarchorhynchus goeldii. The sequence goes on from JAOXYF010000008.1 coordinate 10,318,899, forward strand.
AATAAGAGTTATTTGATTTTTAATAATAATCACAAGCAGAAAAATTCATCACGCTGTATACCTGCTGATCATAGAATATTGTTTAGTCACTGATAACAGTTTTGTTAGCTGTATGAAATGTACAAACTCCCTTCAGAATCTGTAGCTAATAGTGAACATTACACATTTACTGTAACCTACTGGCTTCTGCTGTACTAAATACTATACTAATATAAAGTAGCACAGATCTGGGGAAAGAGTCACTTTATAAATTTACCCAATGAACGTGCCGCTTTTAAAATGGAACAATGCTCCAAAGCACACAACAAAATCACTAGTATTATGTGTGATGAAATAACAATTTTAAAATATATACTCTTATCCATAAAAAAACTAACACTGGTCATTTTTCTGTGCACTTTGGAGCAAAGTCACCTTAAAAATGCCAAACTAGAAATTATAATGATAGCTTTTGCTGTAAAACTTTAAACCTGCTTCACAGGTTTGGGTGTACTACTATAAATTGTTTTGTACCACATTTGTCTCTTTTTTTGTTTTTCTTGTTTTTGTTTATTTATTTGTTTGTTTGTTTGTCTAACTGACTGACTGATTGATTGAATGATTGATTTATTGATTGACTGATGCCCAAGCATTAAAACATACTGAATGTGTGTAAGAGTCTTCCTCACTCAGATAACCCATTTGACAGGTGCATCCCAACCAAATAGTCCTCAATAATATGAACTACGTCAATCAAAGACAAAAAAACCCAATAATAATAATAATAATAAAAGCAAACAAATATGTGCAAATATATGGGGACAATATGTCCGGGTTTTATAAAGAGTCCACAAATATGCACTGCAATTTAGATTCCAATAAAGGAGAATTAGAGGGTATATCATTCATTAAAGCAAAAAATGTCTTTTTTCAGTGAGCAGGAGAGAGGAGAAAAGTAGAGACTCTGATGGACAGTACTGTCAGAATAAGCCCGTGCTCAGAGACGGTGTTGCGTAAGATGTAGAGCCCGTGACAGACACTAGATGACAGAGTAAGCAAACAGAGCACGGCAGCCGTCGGGGCCAGATTCTCCAAGTGGTCTGACTGAACCACTCCAGGTTCGCTATTTGTTTAATGTATATACCTTATGACGAACATTCATAACAAAACGCTTCAATGCCAAGAAACACTTGATGATTACCCATAAATGCTAACTGGTCGGGGCTTTAAAAATCGACAAAGCGAATAAACATAAGTGTGGTACCCAAATAAAATACTTTGATTATTTGCTCCTCCAGTCTAATCTACAATAATAATACCTAAATATATTGTGCACGTCTCTTAATAATATGAAATTAAAATGACTGCAAGAATATCGCCGAAGTATGGGCATGAAAGCTATGCTATGCCCCGTTGCCAAGTAGCCACATGCATCGGCGTACAGAGGCGCTGTTTGCTGAGTAATTAATTTATTTGTATTCTGCATGCCATTCTTATCTGCTTAAAGCCAAATGCTAGATGTGTTTCATGCCATTCTGCAAAAATAAATAAATAAGTAATTTAAAATAAACATCGCAGTGGACTGAAACACTGCAGTCGTCAGGTATTGCATCGCAGAATTAGGTTTGTCATTTTGTACATGTATATAATGAATTGACGTAAATAAATAACGGGGTTTTACCCACCACTGTACAAACTGGAATGAAACAGTCCAATGAATATACAGTAAGCTAACTTACCGGTGAGAATGGTATCCACGCGCAACGTGACGGATACAACACAAACACTTTCAAGACAGACAAGGTGTTGTTAGACCACCTGCCACAGTCTTTTTTCATTTGGTACCATTTCGACTCTTGCTGGTAGTCGTGAACTGCGAGAGAGTGCGTAAAGGTAGGCTACACGGCCAGTAGGACGATACCATTAGCTCCACTGTAACCTGTGGGGGGACACGCGTGGACCAACGCGATGAGAACGAACACTAACAATGCAACAAACCACAGGTTTGCTGGCACTGATGATGAAGCTCTAGTTTAATCCATATCACTGTAACTCTGTTACAGTCAAATGTCAAATGCGAAACTGATGGTTAATTGTAATAGTATGCTTATATTGTGACATAGAATCAAAAGGTTTTACTATGCCTATCAGATAACCTGTAAACTTTGTACCGCAATAAAATAATTAACGTAGAGCATAAACCTGTTTGTTAATCTAACGTGTTGGACATTGTACAACACTGAGTAAAACGATTACCTACCAATATTTTTACTGAGATAACTTCCCAGATTATCATACGAGGTCTCTTTTTGGAAAAAAAATAATTGCTATTCATAATTGTGTGAAATAGTATATTATTAAAAATATATGGGAATTTGTTTTGTTGCGTATCTATTACATTATTCCGTATCTATTACCATAGATAAGAGATAAGAGATAAGAGATAAGAGATTACAGAGACACCAAAGTACAGAGACACCAGCTGTTGACGGCGGAAGTAAAAAAAATCAACATAAACCCACTTTCTAATTTGTCTACAGCAACAATAGAATATACTGTACATATTCATTACATGAACATCACATAATATATTATATAGTAAAGGGTTGGGAATGTATTTTACGGACAGTGAAACGTAAATTTGTACATCTAGAAAACGGAGAAAGCCGAAAACTTAAAAAAAACTTTTGCTTGTTCACATATAGAGCCATTAAAATAAATTTAAAAAACAAATAAATATCTAGGCTACAAATGCTTTATTTATTTCTGAAAAATCCTCTCTATTCATTATCCACAGTTGCATGCGAATTAGATCATAGCAGTGGAGGTTAGACTTTTATTATTGGAATTTGTCGGTTTTGGTTGGCCGTTACCATTTCTACATTCACACTCTTAGGTATCAACACTAACGGTAAATACTGACAAGGTAACGCCAGCTGATTCCTGTTTTGCTAATTGAACACCTGATCGAAAATGGGGGCTTGTATGGCGTTATGCTCACTTGCAAGTTGTGTAAGTATTTTGTTTGCTGATTCATTTCCATTTTAGTCAGACAGCAATTTACTATCTTGCTGTTAATTAAATAGCTAGCGTAATCTGTGAAATGTAGCTACTTGTCTCACATATTTCTTAGCTATGATGATATAGCTTGCGTTAGCTAATTTATCAGGTGCGAGCAGTACTCAAAATGCTTAGCCTTGCTAGCTCGCTGACTAGACTGTCGAGTCATATCTACTGGTTATAACCTGGGTAGCTGTATAATGTAAAAGTTATAACATTTAAATCTATTCGTATAGTCCTTGGTAGCCTTCTAGTTAGCTACATGATCTACTGTAGCTAGCTAGGTAGCTAAAATAACCTATCTAAACAAGTCATATGGCCCATTGCTTTCCTACGTTTTCGAGTTATTACTTGCAAGAACGTTAGCTATGTCGTTAACAACAGCTATCAAAATAATTAGATAGCTAGGTTATCTATATAAGCTAACATAGCTAGTTTCAGGTAACCTTATAGGTCCTGTAGTGGCCAGAAAATGCAGCTGTTAGCTGCCTTTACACATGACGTGCGGGATTATCAAACTAGCTAACTAACTAACTAGCTTGTTGTCTAGGTGCGTGTATCTCTTCTTCAGGCCAATATCCATCACAAACATGGTCAGCAATTGGATGCTCAAAAATATTTGGCTAACTATTTCAAGCAATGGGATGGCATTCCGTGTAGTGCAAAAAGCTAGTTTTAAAAATATACAGTCAGGTGAAAATCAACTCAACCAAATTAGGGCAGAGAGAACAAAATGTCCGCTATTTTATAGCGGATATAGTTTCTTATCAGATATACAAACATGCAAATAAAACTTTCTAGTGCTCTGTCAGTGTTTACATACAGTAAAATAGTGTAAATTATTTGAAACAGTATAGTTCACAGGATTTGACGTTGTCTTTTTCTGCTCTGATTTATATATTCATGTTTTCTGTTCTCTTTTTTTCTTTCTTGGAGTGGGTCCACTCTTTGTGAGATTTGTGGACTTTCTTGGTACATAAACTTTTCTCTATACTTTCAAATCAAGAATGTCTGATCATCAGGCATTCTTGATTTGGAAGTATAGTGAAAGTGGGGAAACGGGCATGTTTCCATACTTGGGGGTGTGACCATACTTGATGATGATGATGATGATAGTAGTGTAAACATATGCGTCACTTTAAATCTTACTAATGCATGCTCAGATTGTTAACTAATTAATGTAAATATTAGCTTTGTGCACCTGTGTAAATATTCACTGATTTTAACATGTGCAGTCAACTTGTTCATTTTAATTTAATTATGTAGGTCTTAATAAACATTTGTACTGCGACACTCCAGTTGGAATTGACAGCTAAGAAAAGAGTTTTGAAAGCCGTTGTAAAACCAGCATTCCTGTATTTGAGCTGTCATGTTTTCTGAGTGACTCGATGAAGTGTATAGTACAGCCTGTTCGATTTATTCTTCACTGAGACAGAACCAGGAAGACTTGTTTTTCACTGTGGTTTATATGAACTCATTGCATGCAATGGGAAACTCTTGTATTTAAATTTGTTTAATAATGTTAAATTTGAGGGTGGGAGTTACAGGATTCTCATTGGAGATATTATTATTATTATGTATTAAGTTATCATTGTGACACTGACCCTTTTCTTGTGTTTGGAGACCAAACACACTTAAATTTTTCTCTCTCATTTTTTGTTTGTTCCTCTTTCATCCAGGTGTCATGTTTATGTGGCTCTGCTCCTTGTCTTCTGTGTGGCTGTTGTCCGTCTTCCAACAACTCTACAGTCACAAGGCTGGTCTTCTCTTTCTTCCTTCTGTTGGGCACCCTGGTATCTATTATTATGATCATGCCTGGCATGGAGACTCAGCTTCGCAAAGTGGGTACAGCATCCTCCCCATGTCTGCTTTGCATGTGTTGTGTTAACTGTAACAGGTGCAGCACCATTATAACAATACTTTTTTGTAATATTTCCTCAGATTCCTGGCTTCTGTCAAGGAGGGAGCACCATACCTGGTGTGGAAAACCAAGTTAACTGTGATGTGATTGTGGGCTACAAATCAGTGTACCGCATGTGCTTTGCCATGGCTTGTTTCTTTTTTGTCTTCTCTGTCATCATGATTCGTGTGCGGAACAGCAAAGACCCTCGTGCTGCCATTCAGAATGGGTAAGCTCTAGAGGTATTGCAGTGGTTTTCTCCGTAGTTAATTTATAAGTAATTTGATTCTGTTCTTTTCTGATCTGTGGTATAGACATAGTGATTACTTTTGAAAAGTGCTTGTTTAATCCGACGGTCCTTTTAACTAACAAAGGCCGTTTTGTCTTGTTTGTATATCCAAAGTTTCTGGTTCTTTAAGTTCCTGATCCTAGTTGGCATCACTGTTGGAGCCTTCTTCATCCCTGATGGAACATTTCATAATGGTTTGTATAGTATCAAGCAGAGTGTGTTGTTTTATAAAAGTGATGTCCATCCAGGCAAAAACAGAATATCAGATATCGGTTGAAACTGTTCTCAAGAGAAAAGGAAAATGGATAACTGCATATTTTGGGTACCTTCATTTTTTCCTCTTAGTTTGGTCCTGGTTTTTCCCTTGATGAGTCATTAACGTGATGTGGTGCACAATGTGTAGAGGAAGTTTAGTACATGGTCAGTCCACAATGATGTGTTTTAAATAAGAGATGTTTATACAAATGAGGAAGACTCATGAATTTTGCAACAGCTAGCAAGGCATCAATTATTCTTGAAGCTCTTAATGTATTCAAACTAGGACATGTTGCTCAATGTAGAAGTCATAACCTGCTGTTTCTATGACGCACCAAAATGCTCTCACTGAATGAAACTCAAACACTGGAACAGCTATTACTGAAAATTCTTGTTTTATTGAATCACATCTACACTTGAATGGTGTGAAAATGAAGGCGTTGGGATGACTAAGGGAGGAGATGCGTATCCAAACATTCATATTGCAAACAATGATTCAAGTAGTCTTCATAAATGCATTACATATGCCATAATGGTTTTTCAGACCATCGTATTGTTTTATGTATTCACTTCTAATGTCGGGTAATTTCACAAGCTAAGTCAGTGGTTTTAAATCCCATTTCTATGGACTCGGTATAGTACAGTGTTTTTGTTGAATTGTCTGCTTTTACACATAATCAAGCTCTCAGTAAGCTCAAGCAGTTGTTGTAAAATAGATCAAACAAATATATGCAGTGCATGACTTCAGTGTTATTGACTCATTATTTCTCTCTGTCCTGATTCTTTCTTCTGCACATGTAGTATGGTTCTACTTTGGCATTGTGGGTTCCTTCATGTTCATCTTGATCCAGCTGATCCTGCTGATTGACTTTGCCCATTCCTGGAATGAGGTGTGGGTAAGGAACGCTGAGGAGGACGATAGTAAAGGGTGGTTCTTTGGTACGGTACTCTTATCTCCATCAGCGATCCTGTAAATACTATAACACACGAGATGTCAATGTACATGTGACACCCGAGTAACCTTGTTTGTGTGTGTGTGTGTGTGTGAAGGTCTCTTGTTCTTTACCATCGTACACTATGCCCTGGCCTTTGCTGCTGTGGTGCTGTTCTACCTGTACTACACAAAGCCTGACAACTGCACTGAGCACAAGGTGTTCATCAGCCTCAACCTCATTTTCTGTATCATCGTCTCCGTGGTTTCCATACTACCCAAAGTGCAGGTAATATTATGTTGTTCTGTGGAGTTAGGCTTGATTAACTCCACAGTGCACATTGTACACACAGAGAAACAAGTTATTCCCAAAGTAGGTGTGTGTCAACAAATATTATGTCGGAGTTTCTAGAGTAATGAAATAATTAGCAGCCCTTTATTTGTACGGCGTGTGCTGGGTGTGTTTATTTCCCACGTTTCAGCTACATTTGAGGGTTTGTGTGCGTTTCACTTTGAATTAATGAACATGGTTTACCATACAGGGGTCTCTCACTGCTGCTTGCTTCCTATGTTGATCACGACTGTGTGGAGGGATTTCAGGTCGACAACGTGAATGAGTCAAAACACAAGCTTTACTGAAGGTCAATGCATAATAATGTGAAGGATGATGTCCGTGGCCAATGTACGAGTCCAAAAAGAGGAGCCGTAAAGGAAGAAATACAAAGCCACAGCTAATATGCTGGTTAATATGGGAAGTTAGGAGGGGTTGAATGTGATGCTGATGAAGGGTTTTTCTTCATGTTGTCTGGAGCAGAGTTCAGAGAAACTGTTTTTTCCTCACTCGGTGGTGTGTCTTGCAGGAACACTCTCCTCAGTCAGGTCTACTCCAGTCATCGCTCATCAGTTTGTACACCATGTATGTCACCTGGTCTGCCATGACCAACAATCCAAGTAAGTTGAGCACAAGATTACAGTCTAGGATAGGCTTTTGATCTTCTAGCCCCGTTACTGTGAGCAGGTTTATGTAGGGCATGGAGGCCAATGTAGCTCTAGGATCATATTTATTTAGGATTATATATTTATATCCTGTAAAACACTATTAAATTGTCCTAAGTTTAGAATAATCCAAATGATCACTGCAATGTAATCAATTTAGCAGAATGTCCTTTTGTGTAATTGCCCTTTCTGAGTTTGTAGAATAGCTTATCCTTTGTGTTTGTTTTGCTATGTATGAAGCAACTGATATGCTTGCATTGCTTCCCCTCAGATCGGGAGTGTAACCCCAGCCTGCTAAGCCTGGTGTCCAACATCAGCTCCAGTGCAGAACCCACGCCCACCACCACGCCAGGCACTGTTCAGTGGTGGGATGCCCAGGGCATTGTAGGACTGGTCATCTTCCTCTTTTGTACTTTTTATGCCAGGTACAGCATTCAATGCACAACTTTGCCTTCTTGCACTGATAAATAAATACTAGCTGTCAGAATATCAGATCCATGTCTCCTGAATAGTGCATAACAAAAACACACACACACAAAACCCTGTGTGTAAAGTAAAGGTATACTTGGCTGTTCTGCCTGAATCAGATCTGTTCAGGACTGGAACACTGATGGTATGCAGCTCCCTGCATTCCTGTAGGAAGAAATGGAGTTAGTTACCCATCTCTACTTTACACAGGGAAGTAGGCAAGACACAATTGCTTTTATACAGCCCATTTTACACAATCATGATTGACCATTGAGTGCTGTACGTGCTCAGTATTAAAATTATCATAAGGTAACACATACCATCATGGCAACAAAAACTAAAACTTAAAACACGTGCATAGTAAGCTGGTTACACCAGCTCAACTAGTCGAAATGATGTCTTCACCATTTGAATAAATATCAAAAGATTAAACAATATGGGAAGGAACATTTTTCCAAGAACCCCTGCTCTTGAACTTGGACCTGAGTATTTATAAAAGCATCAAGTTGAAATACCTAGGAGCTTTTAGGGCTTTAAAAACCAACAGTAAAATATTCAAATAAATCCTAAATTTCACTGGAATCCAGTGAAGGAATGCTGGCATAGGCAATATTGGACCATGCTTCCTTTTCCTGGTTGAAAAGCAAAGTACAGAATATTTTTAAACTGTTCTCTACCTTGTGGCATGTTTTCTGGTCCCTGAAAAAAGCTTTTATAGTGCATCAAAGAAAACTGTTGTAATGGGGAAACTGGGATCCTCTCCCACACCAGATCAGTATCAGTTCAAGCTCTAGTCTGATCTGGCACCTGTATTGGGGAGGGGGGATTAAATGGACATTTGAGTGCAACTCTGGCCACGATTCCCCCAACTGAGTCCCTGCTCTCTGTGTGCGCAGCATCCGCTCGTCCAGTAACACTCAGGTAAACAAGCTGATGCAGACGGAGGAGGGCAAAGGCTCGGGCATGGAGGTGGAGGTGGGAGAGGACGGCCTGAGGCGGGTGGTGGACAACGAAGAGGACGGGGTCACTTACAGCTACTCCTTCTTTCACTTCCACCTCTTCCTGGCATCTCTTTACATCATGATGACCCTCACCAACTGGTACAAGTATGTGCTTCTGCAGCTGTGTCGGTGTGATTTCATTATACCCTGAAAGAGTGGAATAGACCTGCTAGGGGAATGAGTCTGTGAGTCTTCTTTGTTCTGTTCTACAATTGGACATTCAGGATTCAAATATTAACTTGACATAAGAATAAGTAATAGTGAAAGTAAGGAATCTGTATGATTTTGGAATATATTTATTCCTTTGCAGCCTGATCATGGCGCAGTCCAAGTGTACCAATGTTGGGGTTTCTTTTTTGTCCTCTCTGCACCCAGGCCTGACACCACCACCCAGGCTATGCTGAGCAGCATGCCTGCAGTTTGGGTGAAAATCTCCTCCAGCTGGTTGGGGCTGGCTCTGTACCTCTGGACTCTGGTGGCCCCAATCATCCTCCCTAACCGGGATTTCAGCTAAGCCTCTGTCGTGTGTGTGTGTGTGTGTGTGTGTGTGTGTGTGTGTGTGTGTGTGTGTGTGTGTGTGTGAGAGACAGAGAGAGTAGTGTCTACTTCTTGATGCTGTGGGTTGAGTTGTGTAGCTCCCTGGGTGATTTACTGAAACATCTACTCTTGCTTGTTTTCAGTGACTGTTTTAACCCTTTTTACTGGTGCAATCTGAACCTTGTATACAAGATTCTTTTGAAGTTACTACTTTGCTTGAGTGGATGACACTAACCTGATGCTGTACACTTCTGATACGAAAGGTGGCGATGAACAAAGCAACGACTCAGCAGGCCGTGGCCTTCCTGGTCTTGGCTACAAATATCAATATGCATGTTTCTGCTGCTGCGAACCACCTCTACCTGAAATCAATAGACTTTTTACAAGACTTTACGACTTTGCTGTATTAGGGCTGAGTATTTCACGTTTGTCGAGCAATTTGTCCTTAAGCAATTTCAGGGTGGATGGGCACGTGCGTCGCTCAGCTGGGCGGGTGCGTAGAGAGCATTGACCCCAGGGCTTTAAGAGAGGCCTGTGAGAGGTGGCTGTTGGTCCCGTCAGACCCTCCGTGGAGCCCCACAGAGGCAGTGCGTCTCAGAGATAAGCCTAGCATGACACGCCCTGTCCTACTGTACTGCATACTACATTTCTCTTACACACGGCTTTGATGAGCAGTCAGAACTGTCATATTAAACACTGATCTGTAAAATCTTCATGTTGGGGTCTTTCAACCAGTCAGAGGTGTATAAATCTAAGATGGATAATCAAATGTGCAAAATCATGTGCTATAGTACTCAAACATTTCAGTGCTGGTTAGGTTGTGATTATAGTGATTGTAATAGTTAAGTTTGGCCTTGCATTTTTGGTTTTTACTCTTTAACAGTTGTGTATGTTCAAGTTTCTTTTTCTTAATTTGTTTTTAACATTGGTGTTTAAATCCTCTGCTTCCCATTTGCAAATTTCTGACACTTCATGCACATTATTTTTTCCTGAAAGCATGTGATGAGTATAAAGTAATAAATACTGTAGGTAGATCTAGAATAATTGTCTTGTTCTGTAGGTGGTTTGTACTGAATGTGAATGGAATATCATATGAACTCTACTTAACTCTGTAGGTCAAAGTATTCTGGATGCTTTTGTCAAAAGTATTGTGAATAGTCAACTGCCTGTATTCAGAGCCTTGTTCTCCTGGAGACATTGGAGGACTCGTGATTGTAATCTTGGTAATTAAGCATGTACATACATCTGGCGCTTTTGCCCTAAGTAAGCAATCGGCACAAGCACATTGGTACGTTTGTAGGCTTTTATTTTGAAATTATTTTTGTTTAAACAGTGTTGATTCATCAAAAGTGCCTACTGATAACCTGGCTTATCAAAAAAAACAGTGCCTTTCTCATTTTTCTACCATCCATGAGTAACAATATTTGCACAATGGCTCTGCAAACAGACCTATTTATTATATGTTGGTTTACATCTGTGAGTGCTTTATATTTCAATAAATCCATTCTGGAATTGGTCGTTGTCCTGTCTCTTCTGTTAGGATTGCTTGTAGAGATGAGATTTATTTATTGTTTGCCCACTAGGTGGAAGTGATGTGCTGCTGATGTCATAAACCACAAAGGTAAAGGCCTTCATTAAATAAGAAATACGTACTGGATATTATCACGTGTGTAATGCTATTAATTAGAAGTTGGGTGTATAATTAATTTTCATGTCAAAGCATATTTTTCCTCAAAGTTTCTCCTGTCTTTCTTGCTGACTGTATTTAAACTGCATCAGTTCTGGAGCTCCGTTACACGTGTGTCTAGCTTTGGGATCCAAATGTTGCCCCACTGAGTACAAAACCGTTTTTCATTCACAAGCAATTACTGTACTCGCACTTCTGAGGAATTTGGCAAACGCCTAAAATGAGTCTGCTGCCAAGGTGTCCAAGAAAAGCACTGGTGCAGAAATTTTGTATAGTTTTGTTTGAAAGGAGCAAAACAAAATTGAAATGTGCTTAGTATATTAGCATGAACTGTTGGAGTTGTTTGGGTGTCTGGAAAACAGAGGTATTGGGAGTGCTTTCCCCTTCCAATCAAATATCAGCTTTTAAGTAATGGTCTTATGGGTAGAAATCCTTGATTACATGCTGAATCTTGATGTTTGCAAACTGTTCATATAACTGGGTACTTCCTTGACTTCACATGTGAATAATAATATCTTCAGCTGCATTTTGGTGGCCATAGTACATACACTGTTTAATATTGTCCTGTTATTTTCTGACCTTTTATGAGGGTATTCCAACAACAGAAAATGCTAAAAATAGAGTTAGGAATCCCTACCCTAGAGCAAACTGCTCTAGTGAATTTATGTTGCACTTCTTTAGTATATGGCACAGGGGGAGGGGAAGGTTATTATTATTATTTTTGCTACACTACTATATGTGCAATTCACTTATGTGGTAAGGTTAACATTTACACCTTGAATATTCATTTGTTCATTGCTGTACATTTCAGAAAGTGTTCTTTAAAGCCTTCTGCATCAATGTTACACTTCTTTTTGAAGTATGCAGGTGGACCATATTGTGAATTTTCCTAATTAGTAAAAATGTAACATGCCTGTGTTCATTTTTAGTTGCTGGTTACAGATCCCATGACGGTTTACATAAAGAAAGAAAAAAAAAAAAACTTTGTCAGTTATTTTTAAATGATTTTGTCTGTGGATGAGTGAATTAAGTCACAGTCAAGAAATCCAAACCAAGCTCTTACATAAATAAATGTATGCTGTTAATTTGATTATAAAAAAAAAAGAGGACAACAAACTCGCAGCGAATGTTCATAAACATGTCATTCGAAGAAAAAAGTATTACTTGGCATTGTGATTAAACTGAGTAAGTCAGCAGGACTGCACTACTGAACTACTCCATTTTCTTCCAGCTTCCAGGAGAGGCCTAGCCAACTCCAGAGACTCAGTGGAAGGGTAAAGTTACCCAAGGGAGGTCTTGGCATATTCATTATGCTCAGCTTCCAGCCTTGTTTTCTTGTGGTTGTGATTTTATACTTCTGGGAAGTTCTGACCTATGCTCAGCTGTGTCCCAGTAATCCAAAACACATACAAAGTGGAGAAACTAACACTTTCTGGCAATGGTTGAGAACAGAATCGATCAGAAATTAGGTCAAAGAATATTCCAAATGTTGCTCTTCATCAGCATTGCCAAAATCAACATAGTACTGTTTGGTAGCAGGGCTGTAGATAGAAACACATTGGACAGAAACTATTACCCACTACTCATTCAGTTTAATACAAACAGCCATGTTCACAACTATACGTCAGAACATGAAATATCCATATCATCTGCTTTTCATCATTGTTGCCACTAATGATGACAAATGTTCATTAAGCATTGTTTCAGTGAGTTGAACATTGGTTGGGAATTACAAAGATGACACATTGCCTTCTTGCTTTATTGGCTTGGAGACATTTAACAAGACAACTATGCAGGCCTAGTTTCTCCAGACTTCCATTACTGCACATGACACATTCCATCTCCAATAGAAGCATAGAGTTTGATTGGTTTTCTGCCACAAAAATTCTGCTTTCGTGCAACATAATGTAATAGAGTTTTGAATTATTAGCTCACTTTTTTATGTTGCAATTGTTATAGACACAGCAAACAAATGTTAAACATGAAGTTCTCTGGATCTCTTGTTTACACATATTACAGCAACAGAGAGGCAGTCACTCGTATAGATCCTAACAGGGTAATTTAAGAAAATAAGATGACTACATCAGGCTTTCTCCAAAGTGCTTGAGTCCAGTGATATAATACCATCACTGATACGTTAAATGAGACTGATCTTTCATGCTAAACTAGCTGGCTACCCGGCCAATAAATAAGCCTGTTGGCTTTCTAATGGAAGCTTGTTCTTATAATCCTGAGCAGCAGTTTTTTTCTCACTCATTGTAAAATGTATCATACTAGAATAGAGAGAGAGAGAGAGAGAGAGAGAGAGAGAGAGCGCATTGGTTATGATGCTTTTAAAGGTTTTTTGTGCTTATGTCAAATTTATAAAAATAATAATTTTAGTAAAATACACAAGAATTCCAGAGAAACAGGACATTTTGGAGAGAGGTCCTCCATCAGCTGTGTAGCTGTGTGTTATATTAGGAAAAAGTAGATAAATAATAACATTCTTCTAAAGTGGCTTTTAAAGTTCCAATAGTGTAGAAAAGTTCTATTTCTTTGAGATTCCTAATTTCACTGCTACCATAGCAACCACTAGAAATGCAAACAGATATGTTATTAATGCAGTAACCATTAGAATTGAAATGCCTTGCCACTATTCTGGACAGGGATCTCAGGCCAGAGATGTTAATCCTGGGATCTGCTGGATCCACTTCCCCAGTTTAGAGGTCACAGCCGCTAGTGATAGTACTGTGAACTACTGTTTGTGTTTGTGTGTGTGTGTGTGTGTGTGCATGTGTGTGTGTGTGTGTTTTGTTTAATCAAACATTTTCAAACAAGTTCAGTCAGTCTGTGGTAGGTTTTTGTAAAATATTTCCTTTATGGAGAATTACTGCAGTAGATGCACAAACCCTGCTCTAATTTAGAACTGACTGAATGTGCTTGTCATAGATGTAATTGCATTCTAAGTGTAAGACTCAGGCACATTGGATTACACTGCTGTATAGAGCACAACTAATTGAGTTTGTGCACTGCTGGCACATGTGCACTGAGAACATTTACCCAAACTTTACCACCCTATTAGTCTCCCTGGAACCTAGAGCCTTGTGGCAACAGAGTAGAGGGACCAGTGATTGTCCACCAGCCTGCCAGTCTGTTTAAAGTTGTCCGATTACTCCTGATATTGAGGGTTATGTGCAATCCAGCTGCGTCTAGTAAAACCAATAGGCCTTCTACTATACCAAATTAAACAGTATCTCTAAGAAATTATTTAAACTGATTTTATACACCACTGCTATGTTCACAGAGTTATATTGTGCTGTTTTACAAGACAATTATTACACATGATTCAATACATACTACATACATACTTGAATTTGTTAGATCTTATCTATTTTATGGTAGCATTCATACTTCTTTCTGCCTCTGCAAAAACACTGACTATGTTAATGCCATAGCAGTCTGCAGTACAGGCTGTCTTGCTCTCTCTGTTTGTCTCACCCTGTAGCATATTCTGCGCAGGCGTGGCAGGCCTCTGAGGGGAGACTAATGTAGTTATATAATACTCACCACGCTGGTCGTCTGCTAGAAGAGAAACATGCGGGCAGCACTGTTACATAAGTCTGCTACGATCGTATTGTCACTGTGTGGAGCTCTCACACTGTAGAGTTCCTGCTGGTGCTCTGGCTGTCTCTCTCTCTCTCTCTCTAGCTTTTTCTTTCTCTGCCTCTTTCTCCCTCAGTGTCTGTTCCTTTTTCTATCTCCCCCTGCTCCCTGCTTCTCTCTCTTCCTCTCTCACTCTTTCTTTCTCTCTCTCTCTCTCTCTCTCTCTCTCTCTCTCTCTCTCTCTCTCTGCCGAGACACTCCCCCTCAGGGACAAAAGCCTAACATGGTAGATGCAGCAGTGATGCCTTCCAGAGAGAACAAGCTTTGTCTAGCCTTGAGTGTAAAGATGTTCTGTGGTTCAAGCAAAGGGCACAACCACAGTTTGGGGTAAAAGTGGGAAGAAATGCCAGTCCATCAGAACAGCTATTTTAGACAATGAGCCTTTTCCCCATGGCTTAAACCTCATCTCCCCTGCATGCACCCCTCACAGCTTCACCCTCTCAGTGACTCAGTCTCATACTGCTGCTGCCATGGCGATAGACCCACAACCCCCTCACTCGCTGCAGGGAGCCTGAGCAGCGGTGGCATCTAATGACAAGACCAGATCCCAGAGAGCCATGACTCATCACCTGAGTGCCAGGTGAACTTTATCACACACCGCAGGATCGGCAGGAGGCAGGTCTTCAGAGTGCCTGATGACACTCTGAAGAGGTAAGCAGAGATTTCCGTTTTATTTTGTCTTCTCGCTGATATAATTGGTTTAAGTTGGCACATTTGCATTTATTTTCAGTTCTTTCATGCAGGAGATGCAGTGGGTTTTTTTCTAGACTGTGAGACTTTATGTGCGAGAGTTTTGCTGCTGACTGACATAACCTTTGCAAACTCTGCAGTAAAACCGATACACTGAACATTTAACTAACTTTCAGAAACCACTGCTAACAGATTTTTGGGAGAGATAGACAAGAGTATGACTATGAAGAGTACAGTGTCAGAAGACTATAGACTTTAGTAACCCTAGTTGTCAAGCTGACTATCTGTCTAGAAAATAACCAGAACCCCAAAACATGCTTAGAAATGTATAATAAAGAGTATTGTACTGTAAAATGATGTCCTTTTTCACAGTTAATTGCTTAAACAGGTGGGAGTGTCACAATAGGTAGCATTTTGTATGGTAAGGGTTATAGAGTGTTGGAAGCAGGCCTAGGAGTGACTAACTCCATCCCAAACACACCATGAGAGAGAGAGAGAGAGAGAGAGAGAGGAAACAGGCCAGTGTCTGTACAGTGCTGCCAAAGTAAACTGACAGTTTCTATGCTGTATAAGTTGAGAGGAGAAGAGAAAATCTGATATCTTTAAAAATAAGAAGATACCCAACTAGTTGGCCTGGCAAAACTGGACTGGCATGAGGTTTTAGATTATGTGTAATTAAATCTGTGATTTAGAGTGTTGTGACTGCCTTGTGTTTGAGTCCCTGTTGTTGGGTTCATATCGTTATTGAACTATGCACTTCCAACTGAAAAGGTAATGTGAGTCATATTCACAGACCTGGCACAAAAAGGAAGTGGTCTATGAATCTGAGTTGCCTCTTGTAATAGCCTTCATCTGTATGCTACAAACATGGTTTAATTTTTTTTTAGAAAATTACATAAGCAGTCAACATGCCATGCTTAGTCCAGTATTACATCACAATAAACTTGAACAGATAAGGAAAGAGGGAGGATCATATTATGTAACATGTAATATAAAACCAGTGCCATAATGTCAAGGCCTATTCATTCACAGGTCTAAAGATCACCAAATTAAGGAACATAAGCATTATAATACCACACACCTATATAATAAATAGTCTAAGCTTGTCAAAATGTTTGAGGAGGGAGAAAAGTAAACTACCAATACTTTACTAACAAATGAAAGTAAACAGACCTCTACTTCACAGTGACTAAACCTTACTATGAAAACAAGCTCCGAGTTTGTACTGTCTTGTGAGTAAACACTCCACTCTTACCCTGTTCTCTCACCCAAATTGCCCACTCATTAAAATAAAGGGTTAAAATAAACCTTGTCTGTGCTAGTGGTTTAGCCTTGTAAGAGTCCCCATGTGGGCTGTTTATCACTTAGTTCTGCGCTAAGTGGTTTTAACTCAAATGGAGGAGGTTAAACCATGCTGAGGAGGAAGCATGAGGGAATTTCAGGAAATGTGCTCACATCAGCAACATCAGCCTGCCTCCCCATGATGCATTCACTGAAGATGGCATGTAATTACATCTCTTCAAAAAAAAGCCTAGCATTTTTCCCTACCAGACATGAATTTGAGTGAACAGTTTGGGAAATCATTGGACTTGAGTATGTAGTGATTTGTTCATCCCTTACTGCTGCAACTGTAAACAACGGGAAGGCTGTGAAAAGGGAAGTAAGGTAAAATCCTATACATTAATACAGCAGTACTTACTGTTTCAATGTAGTGCAACAGACTTTGAACTTTGAGGAATACTGCAAATCGGAATTTTTGGAATGTTCCATGACGTCATCTGACAGAAGCCTCCAGCGAGGAGGGAATTAAAAAACGACGGTACTCTTTGAGCCAATAGGCGCAATCGAAGGACATTATCTCATGATTATTAATTGACATAAAACCTGTAAGAGCGTCCAGTGGCAGGAGCTAGAAGGGGGCGGGCCCTCAGGGTGTCTCGTGCAGGGTGGTGCGGCGCGAACTTGTTTGCGTTGCTCGAGACTGTTTTTGTTGTGCTGATCAGCTGAATGTGGGATTGCAGTTCCAGTTTGACAAGGAGGGGAAGCCCAGCCTCCAAAAACGCCGAGAGAAGCAGAAGTACGTACATCGTATGACAACGCTATAGGATGCGGACTCTGCTGGACTCTGATTCACGGAGTAAATGACCACAAGTATAAAGGCAGCTGTGTCAGGTAACGTAGCAAGGCAGTGAACAACTGTAGATACATTCATATTTTTTCCATTTCTAATTTCATGGTTGCCTAAACTGATTTTGGGACGCATAAGCAGCGAGCTGCTAAGGAAATTTGTGCGAAGAGGTGGCTTCTGTATAAGCTAATAGGATAACGCAGAAAAAATATTTGCTCAAGTCTATAATTAGGCTGTATGATAGAACCACAAGGCTTATGTGAAGCATATATGATTCAAATGAAAATGAAGCCCAGTGCGATATGTAGTGACACTTTTCTTAAGGGTTGCTAGCTATTGACATTGACTTCCTGTAACCGAATTAGCGCTCTTGAAACGCAATGTAATTCAGCCGTTTATCTGCAAAAAAGACATTTAGGAGTGCAGTAAGGTTACTAATGTTTCTGCAGTCAGTTTCGTTGTCTCCGTGTACAGCCGAAAAGAAAACTATTTCCTGCTAAACACCCGAAGCAGTACAGCACGCGCCACATGAATCCTGGAAACATTATTGATATTCTTGGAAATGACGGACATCGCACCAAGAGCTTGGTACTTTAGAAACATTTCTGATATAGTGGTTAACGCTTTGAGGATTTTCGCACGTTGTGGTCAGGGTACTTTAAGATAGATGTGGTACAGCGAACCTCCAGTATTATCTTACAGGTTATCGTCCACTCCTTTGGGCAAATAATAAACTTATATATTGCGTATCCAGTTTAACTGCTCTTCTAGGTAGTTAAAAACCAGGCCGCGACAGTGGGTCGTTTTGGCACTAATTGGTTCACCAATGGTCACTATGTTTTGAGAGTTGTCCGTCCACATGAAAGCAAACTCTCACTTTTCCCAAAACTAATAAATCTGGTATATAATTTAGGGCACATGTATTTGTTACACCTTTACAGTTATCAAGAGTAATATGGCAAACACAACTAGAGATTATTATTAGTCTAAGAGATTTAATGAAATACTTCAGTGACGTATTCCAGAGTTAAAGTGAAGTGATTATTTTGGTAAGTTTTCAGAGCACTTTCTGTTGAAACTCAGCCAGATGCGTCCGAGTTTGTCTGACCTTTACAGAGTTTGGCCAGCATGCCTCCTGCTGTGTTTTAGTTAGCTGACTGTCTTCATGCTTATACAAGGCAGAGAGACACTTTTGCAAATTGAAAAAATACAGTTATTTTATATTTTCATTCTAGAGAGTTTACTCTCCAGGCTTTATTACTGAGCCACTTGTTGTACTCAGACTGGAGGGTCAAGTCTGGTCAAGAACTTTTTTATTTCAATCCCTGTATGCCAAAAATGTTTCTGGTCTTTTTAAACAATTCTTTGATACATTAAGTTAGTTTGTTTGTGTTAAAAATCAATTTGATGTAATGCATTAGTTTACAACAATGTTACTGGAACTAATAATCATTTATCATTTGCACCAGAGCATTACAAAGTAACATCATAAATCGATACTGCAACATAAAGGAATATGTCTGCCACAATAATTACTCTGACAGGCATTACAGAGTAGACAATGACTAAGAGATCAGAAGACCTACATCGGCTGAATGCTGGAGTTTTCTGGATATCCGTTTAGGTCCCTTACGATAACAGCTGCATGCTGCCAGTAAGTGTCTAGGAATTTTTAATAATCACTGCTTGCCTTATTAACCATGGCATAAAACGACCTCTGGTGCTCTTTCATCGTTCCTCTTAGAGTTCCAGGCTGAAATGCACTATGCTATTCTGCCTCTTTGGCTGAAATGTCAGAATTCTCATAAAATGAGCATTTTAATGGAAATTTGCCACTCTTTAATTTTTATAAGGGCATTTTAGAATTGGCCATTCAACCTTCCATATGTACTTCTTGTTGAAACTTAAGATGAAATGATCAAAGTGCATAAAGCACTCTTTGAAATAATTTCTGGCATCATTTCACTAGTTCAGAATCAGCATGTCAGAATAGGAGGATTAGTTACAGGGTTTGGGGAAAGCTGTAGAACCAAGTGACCCACTACTAACTCAGCCAAGCGGATATTTTGGGCAGGTAATTGCTTAGAGACAAAGGTCAGTGCGCTCACTTTCCCTACCATTCTCCTTGCTTATTAATCTCTCGCTTATAGCTTCAGTATATGTCAGCACAATTGCTGCAGGGAGAGCATACTATAGGTTATTAGGAGGAAGAGGATGAATGAGGAAGGTAAGAATCTGTGTGATGCAGCCTGTGCTCTAATGCCATATTGAATGAGGCTGACCACCCTCAAGTGCATGGTTTGCCTGCGCTTTACTGTCCTGACCCGTTACATGTGGAGATGATGCACTGAGGTTCTTCCTCCTCTGATAGACTGGTTGCTGTCTGATGATATTGTGGAAGAACCATCACTCGGGTCTTTTTAGCCATTCAGCATTTGTGAGCCACTGTTGTTTAACCACTACTCTTTTAAACACTACTGCTTTTAATGCTTGATTGTTTATGCTTATTTTAGATTACAGCCTCAACAAGTCACAAAATTTCACAGAATTTGCACCAAAGGTTTTTGCAGTAGGGTTGTGCAGCATAACTGTAAGCTTATTTAAAAATGAGGAAACCTCCATGTTGTTTTTGACATGTTATGAAGCAATGCAGGATGCATCACCTCTCATATATTCTGAGACTATAGAAAATCATCATGGCCATATCTAAACCAAGTGGAAGAACAGAAGGTTGGTGTTTTGAGACTTTCATCTCTAGTCTGCCACCTTCGTGTTCCTGGCATGGCATTGTGTTTATGATTGCATTCCTTCTGCCAGTTGCAGTACAGTACCTTTAAAACAAGTTTGTGTGTGTGTGTGCGCATGTATTTCTGTATAATGGCATATAATACCAACAACCCAGATATTCCATGAATATATATTAAAACTGAATTTTCAATCCTAAAGGTTTAGTTTGCATACAACTGCTGAACCCTTCACAATAAGATGCATGCCAGCAATTGCTATCCGTTAATCATTACCCATACCACAGAAGCTTTGTATACCAACCACAGTGCTGCCACAGCGCCCACACCGTCCAGACTTTAGCAGAATATTGTTTGCTGCATGTGTTTTTGTATAATGGTTAGACATTTGTGTTTCTCTCCACCACTCTGACTGTAAGTTCAGTCCTAATTATGCGTTAAGTACAGACTGATACCAGCAAGATCTCACTGCTGAAGCTGCATCATAGCATCCAAGTCTACAGAGGAGGGGTTCTTAGTTTGATGTTGTATTGGCAGATGGCAGGCTTATTTTTCCACTTAGTTGACCTTTTTTACTCTTTCATATTTATCAGTCATTCACTCTCTGGCTAGTGAGGAATTGTTGACAAAATTGAGGCTTTTATCACATGCTGAATATTTGAAAAATAACTTGAAACTTGAAAGGGCTGCTATTGATATTTGATAATGTGTCTGTACAGATATTTGTTGAGAGAACTATTTTCAATGTTAGTCACTCTGAATACATGAATGATTTAACATCCTTTCCAAGATAGCAAGTAGGTGACAGTTGACTTTTCAGCCATTGCTGGTAATTGTCCTTGTTTGTCCTCGTAACACATTTACACACACACACACACACACACACACACACACACACACACACACACACACACACACACACACACACACACACACAATGACTGCCCCACAGCCATTATTAGTAGTGTGTTTGTATACACACAGGCAGTGTAATCCCTGTGTGTGTTCACCAGGAGAGGAGTAAGCACAGGCAGATAGCCCTTTCATGCCCCTTCATAAGCATGTTCTCTAAAGCACAGGAGATTAGTAGAGCAACTGTATCTCTGAGAAAAGACCTAGGAGAACACATATTGAGGGACTTACAGATAGAGTTAATACCCAAACCACACACACAAATACTACATACTCACCAAGTCACTCACTTTCTCTCCATCTTGCTTGATATCTCTTTACTGGCATGAAATATGATCTTATTATTGAGATTATTGCTAAGGCTTTGGTTTGAAGCACTCCATGGACACAAAACCAGCTCTGAATATAAAGGAGGGTTATACAGTAACCATACAATTACTGTATTTCTACAATGGCAAGGACATGGATCTGATTGTATACTTTTAGTGATGATTGTGTTTTTCATATACTGCTTCCATACAGCACTGGAGGCAGTACACCCACACACACACACACACACACATTATATATATAGACACATACATATACATATGTATACATATATATACACACGTGTATATATAATGTGTGAGTGAGTGAATGTGTGTGTGTGTGTGTGTGTGTGTGTGTGTGTGTGTACATCCATACTACATACTCACTTGCCCACTCGAACACTTTCTCTCCATCTTGCTTAACTCTTGAATACCTCATTGTTGGCATGAATAGGTCTAAGAAACATGATCTTCATTTTTGGGATTAGTGCTAAAGCTTTAGTTTGAAGCACTCTATAGACACACAAACAAGCTCTGAATATAAGTAAAGGACATACAGTAATTGGAAGCAGTGTACGCACACGCACACACACAAAATAAACATATTCATATGGTTCAAAGAAGGATATATACGTAATTTGGTTACATTTTCTTTAACTGATGGAGCTCTCTCTTGGTTATGTTGTGCAGTCTTTATATCCAGCCCTTCCCTAAAGCAAGGACTTAGTAGTCTACAGGACCAACCTGAATAATAGTGTAATTATAACTTAACAGAGCTTCTATGGAAAGTGTCTGCAAAAGGGAAATCGGATCATCTTCATACATCATTATTTAGCCCTTGTTGTCATTATTACTGTTAATGAATACAGCTTTTTTTTTGGTGTGGCTTGTGTATAGCAGTTGAGTTGTACATCTTTTGTTACCGAAATGTTGGACAGCATTGGTAGCTTTCATGATGTTCCTGGAGTTGTGTGCTTCTGCCTTTGTGTAATTTAGGTCATGAGTCTAGGTAAATGCTGTGCGGTCTTGTCAAACATTATTTGGCCTGAACCCAGGGGAGTCTTGGCTACCACTGCAGATGAGTATAGAATTCCTTGTCCCAAATAGTGAACTCTGCTGCTTGGCCTTTGACTGTGCCTACAGTGATTCAAATTACTAGGAGAATATCATACAAGACAGAAGTTACAAATCTGCATGTATAGAAATTTTGCAATAGAAAGCCGCCAGTCTTACTCCTTTCACTCGTTTCTGTTTTTTTTCCCCCACATGTACTATATGTGGATAGGATAGGATAATTTGTAATAGTGTTTGATCATGTTAATGATTGCAGTGAGATTATGAAGTGGTTAGGAGATCTCAGATCCTTCCTCAGAAGGACCATGTTTACTGTGTGTGCCACGCCACATGAGTGAACATCAGCTTCATGCACACCACATGTATGTTGCCTTGTCTCATTGACAGGCCTGTGGGATTGACCTCAGTAACCAATTGCAGTTCAAAATCAGATTTTTGTAGCAAGAAGAGCTGGGATTGTGGGTGTTTTTCTGGTTGAAGAAAGATTGTGCTTCCACATAAGCACATAT
>JAOXYF010000008.1:10358594-10368772 GCA_028565775.1 Sternarchorhynchus goeldii
ATCCATGTCTTTATGGACTTTGCTTTGTGCACTGGTGCACAGTCATTTGGATGGGTGAGCGAATACTTTTGGCAATATAATGTATGTTAAGTACTGTTGAAAACCGGTAGAATAGAGGTCAAGCGTATGAATGGAGGTGTTGTGTTTGTATACATAGCAGAGATGGTGGTGGTGTGGATAAATAAGCTCTCCTCTCAGCAGTGCCTCTTAGTGCCAGGGTGTGGTGTTTGTGGCTGGAAACTGGCTGACATCCTGTGGCCTGTCCAGGTTATGTGTACAGTCTTTAGTAGCACTAGTGCCTGTTCACCCACACCAGCACTTTATATTTTGTGTAAAGTGGAGACAGAGGTGGAGACCTGTTTACAGTGCAGATTGAGTGAGTGCTGTCGGGGTATGAGCCACGACGATTGGTCGGCACTTCGCCTGCCTCTCATCGCTGGTGGCAGCGTTGTGCTGCCACTATGAACCAGGCCTTATGGCGCTCTACGAGGAGGGCCTGGTTGTGTTGGATCACACAGTCTGCAATGTAGCTGCACTAGTCACTGTGCATTCCCATATTCTAAGTCAAAATGGGAGTCTTTTACTCTTTCAGAAATGCAAGTCTGGACCACTAAGTGTAAAAAAAAAATACAGAGTTGCTCTTTCAATGCACAATGTATCTTGCCTGCAAGGACAGACAGGTGAGTCTTATTCAATGACTGGGAAGATTTACAAATGCATCTTGCATTCTGCTTTGGAATGTAATACTCAACAAGCAAAAAAATATGGCCGTGAAAGTTCAAGTCACTCTGTACATAAAACCACATTCATTGCCACCCTCTGTTGCGTCACACCAATTTCCTGCATCTGTGACCACTTCCTAGATTTGTAGGTCATGACTAAGTTGACTGAAAGAATTGATGAGAATATGCTTTGTGGTTTCCTGGTTCTTCAAGTCTCATCTCCCACGCAGTAACAGTAAAATGCGTGGGCTTGAAGATGAGTGTGTGGTTTCTAAAAGTGGAACTTCCTCTTTCTATTTTTATCTGCTTTGTTCTATTCCCCACGACATGTCATGCTTTTGTTTTTTTCTTCATTGTTCAAACCCTCTTTCTTTTCCCCTATTGAAGTTTTAGATTACTGTTGATTGCCATGACAGTTGGAAGATTCTGTCCAACTTTTTCGTACTAAAGTACGGCTTTGCTTCTCGTTCTCTTTAGAGTCCTCCTCAGAGCACTCTCCACTCTAGTTCCCTGCGCTCATATTTTCCCTCCATCTGTCTCTTCATGTTAGCCTCATTATTTTCACAGTCAGAGCTTTTCTTGGCCCTCATAATCAATAGGGCACAGAGAAGAGTTTTTTTTTTCATCTGTGTATAAAGCTTTCAACAAAAGATAGCACAAAAGTGAACTCAGACCACTTCTTGCTTAAGCAGTGGCTATAAAATGATTTATTCTCATATCATCCCCTATGTCTAATGTTCAGTCTCATCTGTCTTAAGTTAGGCAAACGGTGTTGTGTTGAGTTTGACACCCTCCGTCATCCCTCAAGATGCCAAAGGACCTGCACTAGACATAAAACTGCTCATGCAAAATGATTAGGTACAACTGTACATCTTTGTTGTATTTCCTTTATACTACTGCCCTGCCCTGCCCTACCTACACTGGAGAGAGTAAGAGAATTAGAGGTAGATGTAATGCAGCAAAGGATCATCACAGAGTCCAGGGAGATCTGTCAGAGCTTTATAGGATCGAATGTCAGGTCCAGAGAAGAAATGTATTGATCTCCTATAAAACAAAGGACTCACACTGAGAAGTCCATTAGGTACTGGCTCAGCGATGCTTGCCGTTTGCGTGGGTGTATCTGCACATGAATGTGTACTAGTCATATCCTGAACGTTCTGTTCTTCTTGGTCTTGTTCCATATTTGTGCAGTTGACAGAATAACCTATAAAAAGCAGCAACAGGGTAAGCCCTTCTCCAGACCTTCTCACACATCTGGCACCACCTGACAAACAAGCTGACCTGAGAGCTGAGACAGGAGTGAGCAGATTAGGCAATGTGGCTTTTTTTTTAAGGTTCTTAAATTAGAGCTCTGTTTCTATTATAAGACTTCACTATACAAATACCTCTGCTGTCTCTGTGCTTGAATTCCCCATGCAAATATTTTTCCAAGCGAGGTTGATTTTTTTTTTATTTTTAAAGTTTTTTACCTTTTTTCAGCTCTCATCCGTGGGTTTTCTGGGAAGCCAACACAAAAATACATTCCACCCGTGTGCCTGTCTGCAAAGTCCAAGACCACTAATTTGGTCTAAATTACAGCCCAGCATTTAGCCAAAACAACATAAACGTCCCTCATAAAATTTGATATGAACATTTGGCAAGACTATGTCTTTTACCCTCATTCACAGTATGTATAACCACATGTTGAACTTACATGCTCAGCCGTGCTATCAAAACATTAAATAACAGAGTTTCAGAGAATTCTGTTGATGCAAGATGAAGTCATATTAGAGAAGTATTCATGGGCTCTAGACACAGGATTGGAGATCTTGTGTGCTGGGTCAGACTCCCTCACCCCTTACATGAGTGGCAGTTTGGATGTGTGACCGGAGAACAACATTTCTGTCTCGTCTCAGCCATGGGAGTGGGAGTTCGTGGTTATCGTAGGGTGTCACTTCTTCAGGTGTGGGCGTTTTTATCTCTGTGGGCATTCAGGATGGGGACTATTTTTGCCTCTGACACCCCAACCCCATGGACTTTGAGAGAAACTGGGTGGTGGCATGACTGGAGACAAAGGCCTCCTGTATCTTGTGTGCTCTGAAAACAAGCCCCAATCACACTCTCTGTCAGGGAGCACAAACAGTGGAGAGAGGAGGCTATTGTAAAGAGATGGGGAGAATGCACAGCTGTAGTTAACACATCTATTAAACATGTTTTTATGAATAAAGTACATTGCAACCCATAATGTCCCAACACATAACTCTTTTCTCATGGGATTAACCACTTTTACTGGAGTGTGAAGTGAAGACAGCTTGAATGAGTGGTTCCTTTCTGGCATTCCTCAGAGTCTTGGTGTGTTATGCATTATCTCTGTTAGCCTACGGACTGTGTTGGGTACTGTGCTCGTTAGGAAATTATTGGTTGCTTGGCATGGATTTCAGCTTACCCAGACTCCATACTGCTGTCGCTTCTGTTGTTTCGAATAAGAGGGGAACCTCAGTGTTTACATAAGAACCAATCCGATCCTGGTTGAAGTGCGGAAATCATTTGGAGGTGAGACATGCAGCATTAAGACTCCTTGGCATGTGTTCGACAAGGACTGATGCATCTGGAGGAAATGTCATGTGACCAACCCAGAGTGCTGGTCCAGCATCTGTTATCTCCACTAGCCATAGCTAGAAGCTTTACTGTGGTTCCAGGCCTGCCGAACAGAACCACCCTTAAGTAACCCATTATAATGAGCGTCTTTGCACTGCGGTTTGCAGCCAGTACATCCCTGTGCCCCAGTGAACTAGGGTTAGTTAGTCATCCAGTTGGGGCGGGGGGGGGTGTCACAATCTTATGTCTATTTCAAGAAAACATCACATAAGAGTGTGACAACATGCTTTTTAATGCCATCCATTCACACCTATTTATAACTTGTTTTGTAATCACTACCAGTCTTCTTTTGTTTGAGTTCCTCATTGGGGTTAAGGGGACGCAAAATATCTGTAGTACAATCTCATAAACACTGATGTGATCAGAAACAAAAATCATTTATTTCTGGTCACTTTATTGCTTCTGCCTTTCCAGTACGCTGTTAGCCCTTGAGTGTTGATCATAGTGTAAACCTAGAGGTACCTGCAACAGGTAGCCTGCTATTCCACATTTCATTCCTGTCGGGTCTGCACACATCCCTCAGTGATGAGGAGCCTCAGGCAGGAGCAGTTCCTGGGAGATGATCCATCTAACAAGACAATCTGTCATGGCTGTGTGTGCAAGCAGCCTCCTTGTTGCTTGGATGAACACAGCCTCTGTTGTCCTTCAGCAAACCCCTTCTCTTGTTGGACAAACAGAAGACAAAGGTGACGGAAGTGCGAATTCCCCTCCCAGAGGAGTACAGTATGGCCGATGCGTGGTGTGTGGTCCCTGGGGGGTCCGGCTGGGCTCCTGATGACCACAAAGATCGCATTCAGTTAGACACAATACAGCCACAGCCACAGGGCATGCACAATGGCCCGCACAATACCCAGCTCTACACAGAGCTGAAGGTTATCGCCAACAACACACTCATTGAGCATGATTGATAGAGACTGAGAAGTGGAGGGAGAGGAGAGAGAGCACGGGAGGAGAGAGCTGAAGCACACTGAGAGAATAAAAACCTGTGGGTAAGAATGTTTTGATGGTATGAATGAACAAGAAATAAAATTAAGGGTGCAAAAACTGCATAAAAGCTCAGTAATCAAGTTGACCAGTGGCCCAGTGAAGGGCTTGCAGTTTGGGGCATGATTAGGGGTAGTGATTCAGTGTGGTTGATAAATTTGACTTCACAATGGAAGACATTACCTCAAGTAAAATAAATCAAGAAAGGTTCTGTGGATGAAAGTAGAAATTTTGGCTTCTTGCATTTAAACAACGGTTGTAGATACTTAAGTATAAGGTTAAGTTTGGAAAGAAAATAATGTCAGCATATAAACATGGCAAACTGAACAACAATTGAAAAGTTAAGCATGCACAGGTGATGTGTGATATGCCTTATAGTTATTTATATGCATACCAATTTACATGCCGTTTTAGTAATAAAAAATACTTAAGCAAGGTTTTTCAATCCAGAAAATCCTTGAATTTGGGTTGTATTTTTCTTACATTTTTTAATCCACGTCTGCATGGTGGATAAGATGGATTGGCTTGTTGTTTTACATTTATGTTATAAAAAGAAAAAAAAGCATCATTCTGCTTGGAATCCAAAGTAAACGAGCCTGTTAAGATATAATATATATTGTGCAATAATGACAGTGCTAAATTATATAGAGTGAATACCATTCCATCTTGCTCCAGGTCTTGTGGAAAACAAACTCTTGTTGCTGTTAAATAGTGAGGAAACAAAGACGCAAGAATTTCTCTGTTCTTTTTTCTTCAGTGGGAAAGCCCGATTTCAATTCCGTCACTGTCCACTGTTTATAAGGTATGGCCTAAGTATTCTCCATCCCTTTAGCTGCATAAATGGGGATTTAAATTTAGGAATTTTTAATTTTTTTTTTTTTAACAGTTGAAACTGCTCACCCTCTGGCTGCATGTCTGTGCGTTTATTGATTTACATGACCTTCCTCTTATTGTACCTCTGTAAACGCATGTAGCCAGTGATCCTTTTTCATAGAACATCTGAATGCTCTTGGAGAAGGAAGTGCTCAATTCTACCATTCCATACTATCAATGGGAAATAAAGGAACTGTGTCATCCTTCCCGTATGGTGACAGCTTGGCAAACTATGTTTCAAGGAGCTCTGAATATATATATGAGTTTGGCATTTTTAGGAAACTTCTTTGTCAGTAGCTCCACGTGGGAAGTTTTATGACCTTTGATTTTAAGTTGAACGTCCTTTCAACATTTAGTAAAGACGAAACATTCCTTTTCATAATGTGAACACATAGACAGACATTCAAGTACTGGCACATTTTGTAGAACCCAAGCCTATAATGGTCCAGCCAAGCACAGCTTGTCATATAATGTCATATTAAAATAATCTGGGCTTTTACTTGGAGCAGCAGGAGTTAAAATGACAATGATGAGCTGACAGTAAAGGTACATCTAGAATGAGTACATCTAGAATGTGAGTCTGTAAATCATCTTCTGCTACAGCAAACCACATGTTCTCCTCTTAACCAACCAGTTTCTGAATAGTAGTGTACTATGAACATGCCACTATTGTAATATGGAGTTCATAACATTATGAATCTTGTAAATGATGATATTATTGTTTCTTGGTGTATCTTTTTTACTGTGTAATGACCACATCTCTGTTTCTAAAGAATATTTCATTTGATTTAGTACTGCAGTAATGACATGTCTAACTACTGTGATATATACTTTTATCTTTGTTATCCAGTCCTGTTTTAGAGCATTTCAGAATGCAGTGTAGTTGAAAAGATGATGCTGATGATGCTGATATGTCAATAGTCACAATTCAACCAATAATAATGTGAATGTGCAGAACTAATGGCAGTTTAAGACTACACTGAGAAAGCTGGTGATGGTGGAAGCTCTGGCAAGCATTGTGACGAGAGTTGGAGCTTTTGTTTGCTTCCCTTCTACCTTTTACAATGTTTATCTCTCCCTTTTACTCATCTTCTGGTGTTTTTTACCCATCTACCCTCCTTTCCATCTGTATGTTTCTCTCTGTCTCTCTTTTTCTCTCTCCATTGAACTGTCTCTCCCCTCCTTCCCTTCCTCACTTACTTCACAGAAATACACCCACTCAAACACAAACATTCATATCCGCTGTATCTCTTGGTGGTTCTCATTCATGCTGTAGCTGTGAAAAGCAAAAGTGCGCTGGTGAAGGACTGCTCTGCCTCCTGTCTTTTCTGTTCACTGCGCTATTCTGTTTGGACAGCTGGCACAGAATGACTATTCGCTGTGAGTACTTCAGCATGTGTATTTAAAATGAAGAGATGCTGGTGTAGCTACTGGGCTTATTAAGTAAGTCTGTGTGTGTGTGTGTGTGTGTGTGTGTGTGTGTGTGTGTGTGTGTGTGTGTGTGTGTGTGTGTGAGAGAGAGAGAGAGAGAGACTACATCTCTAAAGGAGTATAGAGCTACAAATAGTGTATAGACTGTGGCTCTGTGGCACAGTATCAGTCAGGTGAGCTCTTGCTGTATGATTAGTTGATGTGTCATTCTGCAAACAGGTTACTGGTCTTGAGTTCTCAGCATGTTTTCAGAAATATCTTGTATAATATGATGCAATATATTATATAAGGAGTATAAAGTAATACACACATCCAAAATTGAAGTTGATTTGTGCTAGATGAGTCAAAAAAGTCCATACACTTGTGCTCCCACAAATATTTTGATTACCACTGCAGATTTTGCTTCTGTGGTAGTGTTAACGCCTACAGAGTAAAATTATACTGATAGTTTGTGTCCGGCTGGCCTCATATAAACAATGTAGTTATTAATTCAACATTGGGGGTTTTACTTTGTAGGATGTTACACTCTAGATGTTGTTCGTTTTTGTTTGTTATTTATTCAGTTTATTTATAGATGCTATGTTTAACTGACAAAGTCTGTTTTCTAAGCAATAACAAATGTTTTTTGACTGGGGAGCTATTGTGTATTTTATGACATGTAGCTGAAGTTCTTAAAGACCTTTATGTCCACCTGTGCCAATGTGAGTCCCTCTTCATCACTGAAGTGTAGGTGAAGGGCACTTCTGAAAAGCAGAAAGACTCCTCCTCGTTAACAGTGCTTTGTCTGAGGAAGGTTGAGCGAGGGGAGAGCAGAGAGGTGACTGCAATGAGAAATTAAAGAGCCATCGAATCACTGCTGGAGGATGACTAATCTTATCAAAGTGCACCATGGCGGCTGAGGGGGTGGGCCTGTGTGTTTGTTAGGGTGCAGCGGGGTATCTGATTCACATGCACACTTTTGCTGGCAGTGGCTCCGCTTCATTCACTTCCTGGTGTGGGCGGATTCTTCCTCTCGATGCCGCTCTCTGAAAGCCGGGCAGAGGGTGATTGACGGAGCCACTCTGAAAGTTGCTGTGGGCGGCCTGGCAGTGAAAACAGCTCCACTTGCGCCTCAGAATAAATGAATGAAACTTCACTGTTCGCAAGCTAGAGAATTTACAGTCCTTTCCTGAATTACAGAGGAGAATGTGTGTCCACATTGGTCTTAATGTATGTTCACAACTTGGCCAGCATCATTGACAAAAGGTATGCGCTACTTTTTACAATTGATTCTTTTTGAGAAGTGTAGCTGTTTTGACCGTGCATCCTGTACATAAAGAAGAAGAAAACACTGTTCCTGTTGAAGTTCAATTTTCAGCTACTTTAATGAGGAAACAATGTCCTGAGAAGCTACTGACATGGTGAAAGAGAGCACAGATTTTGCTTCTCGCTAGGTTGGATGGAGTGTTCTCAGAGATACCAACTCCTGGTCTTATGGTTTTATGATTCTGCTATCTTCTCCCATCTCCAGTTTTTCTAAAACAATCTCTCCACATAGTTTAGCACTGCACTTTACTTCCCAAATCCTGTTTGGCATTAAAAACTTTTGTCTAACCTTGTGTATTCAGTCTGTAAAGTATTTTTCTTTTTTATGTCTTGGTTGTGTAAATTAGAGGTTGCCTTCAGAGTTATGTCCTGTAAAGTCTTGGAGTTCATGTTTGTGTTTATTGTCAGAAGGATGAAAGTTGGTAGTGATGCTCCTTCGGGTGTGGGCAGTGTATGTCCATGTTTTATGAGAGCAGGGTTATAAGGTCTAAACCTATAGCTTTGTTTATTGAGTATAGTTGGTATATGGGTAACCTTATATAATCAGGACACATGAAAACACTGAAGTATATTGTTTAGTGAGAACACATCAATCTGAATTTATCTTAACATGTAATATTCATTAGCGCTGAAGGAATTTCACGAGGTAAAAGATCGTGGTTTACAACATGAAATCGCCAGTGAAGGATTTGGTTCCACCCTTTTTTCCACATGGTGGCCAATCTCACCAAGATCCTCCAGGGTTGTGAGGTATTCCTTCCATGTCCTTTTCACCATCATTTTGATATTTGTACCAACGTAGGCTGGAGGGTGAGGTGTGCTCTGGTATTCAGAGGGGAGTGTTGGTGATGCATGACATCAGCACGCTTTCCTCCCGTTTGTTTTTGATGAACATGCTGAGGACTCGGTGAGAGGTACACAGGGTCGTGAGACAATGCCACTCGCGTGCGGAGGTCAGCCTGTTTCCCCACTTCCTTCTGCCAGCGTGCTGCTGCACTTCACAAGGATGCTGAGGAACAATTTTAGACCTCCAGCTCACCCTCCATCTGCCATGGCTAGCTGTAGGCCTGTCTCTATGGGAACCACTGCCAGGTTGCCAGGAGTGAAAATGGGAAGAGAGACAGTACAGTTTATTTTTCCAAGCAAACACAAGCCTTTTTCATTCATTTATATCTCATTCAAAGCACAGAACTCACTCACTGCCTGTAACTCGCATATAGATGCATTCATTTATTGTTTAGGGAACTGGCTAATTCTGTAGGAAACTGATTAGTTGAAAAAAAAAATGTAAGGCCTAATGTATTGACATTTATCATCCACATTAACCTTTCATTCCTGTACTTCCACTACTATTTTCATTTAGACCTTCTGGCTTTAATTGTATCACGCTTTGCATTGCCAATATAGTTTCTTTCAAGGTAGTAGAGGACGTTAATATGTGATGCTTTGTTAATTTGCAATGCTGTATGAACTTTGTGGTTTATCAACAAATGAGTTTGTGCAATTTAAACATGCACAAATATATTTCTTGATAGATCTAAAAATCTGTAATATATATTGTCTTACTCACCAAACTTGGCACATACTTTCAGTTTTTAAATCTGGCCTAGTCTACAGAAGGCATGAAATGAATTTTTTTTCTACTCTTTGAAAGGAAAACATGTGCTGACCAGTGAGAAATACAGTTATTTATTTTTGGTTTCTTCACACTGTTGCAAACATCATGGACCTTCTGCAGTTAGCCAGTAGATGAGGTACAAAATGATCTGTTAATCTAGTTAAATGTAAGCTATTTGCTTTGACATGTATGTGACTCAGGAATACTCATTATTTACTAGTAGTACTTACTACTGGTGCTGCTTGTATGTTCACTTCAGCAGGGGTAACTAGCAGCCTGGCAGGGTTATATTATCTCTTATGTCTTTAACACTCACATTAATGTAGTGTCTTTAACACTACATTGCCAAAAGTATTCACTCACCTTCCTTGACTCACGTGATCTTAAGTGACATCCCATTCCTAATCCATAGGGTTCAATATGACGTTGGTCCACTCTTTGCAGCTAGAACAAGGTTTCACAAGGTTTAGGAGTGTGTTTATGGGGATTTTTAATCATTCTTCCAGAAGCGCATTTGTGAGGTCACATACGGATGTTGGACGAGAAGGCCTGGCTCTCAGTCTCTGCTCTAATTCATCCCAAAGGTGTTCTGTTGGGTTGAGGTCAGG
>JAOXYF010000008.1:10368848-10388753 GCA_028565775.1 Sternarchorhynchus goeldii
GTGTGTGTGTGTGTGTGTGTGTGTGTGTGTGTGTGTGTGTGTGTGTGTGTGTGTGTGTGTGCGTGTGTGTGTGCGCACACATGGAAGCCAGACATTACTTTTAATCTGTAGCAATATGTAATCAGACAATATTATTTAATATGAGTGATGTTGCATTACGTTCCCTAAACTCCCAACACTGTTGTCATTCATCGTGACCTTGGACTGGCTCTGAAATACCAAGGTCCTATAGAGCCAGGATCAGCTCACCTGAAAACTTCTAGATACAATATCCAGAGGGGCACGATATTTATATCCTACTTGAGGGGACAATTAACACATGCAGAACTAAGTGGCACTTATTTTAACTGATTCTGAAAATCATTTCATAGGCAGGAGAAGACAAAATTATGCTCTAGAAAACATTATGACTGAAATCTTTTGTGTGTGGGTGTGTGTGCATGTCTGTGTGTGAGTACACTTCCCCCTTCTGCCCTGTTATATAATACTCAAGCCAAATTTCCATTTCAGCGTTCACACACATATAGTAATGTACTGTAGTGGACTTGCATAGTCAGATGCTCTCTTTTACAGTGGCATCATTCCTTGTGTTTTCTCTGTATTCTATTTACAAGGACCAAGCATTTCAAAACCCAAAGCATGTCATAAACAACTGATATTCCCTGATATGTATAGTGTTTCCTTCAGTAAAACCTTTTTCATATTAGCGGCACACTAAAGTGTTAGTGGGGAATGTAATTCACAGACTTCTGTCAATGTATTCTGTTCAAGCCCCACGAAGAGATTGCTATCCCAACTCTAGCAGTGAGTCTAATAATCAGGGTTCACGCTGTGTTTAACATATGTTAGCATTAGGGAGGCCTTACTTTGTTATCTAGAATACCATCTGCATACTTCAGTACAGAACGTATCACAGAATGTAACAGCAACATCCCGGTGTGTTTGCATAAAAAAAGTGAATCATTTAAAAATTGCTGAAGAAATGTTTGTTTATGCTTCACCCATTTTGTTACATAAAATTGTGTCCTTTGGGTCAGTGAATGTCTAGTCTTTCACTATATAATATATATATATAATATAGAGAGAGTCTATTATAGTCTAGTCTATTATATATATATATATATATATATATATATAAAACAACTTTCACCCACTTGTGTGGATTGCTGAGTACACACCACCAGTGGTTTTATTTCAGTTTACTATGAATGCTGCTGACTGGTGAATTGCTGATGTAATGGGTTCACAGACTCTGCATAGAAGGGGTAACGAAATCTGTGAGTGTGCAAAGAATAAGAGCGCTAACTTACTTTTGTGTGTGTGTGTGTTAGGGGGCGTCTAAGTAACTGTAGTTTAAGCAAGTCTGCTAGGTGGAAATGCAGTTCTGTGTTGTATTAGATTTACCTGTTTTATGCAGTCTAGTGCTCTGAATAATTCAAAGAATGTATTTCTCCTTCCTAAACCTCTTAGATTTTAGATTTACTCTTGATATTGGTGAGGACCTATGAATCTACTCCCCCCTTCTTGCCTGTTTTCTCTTTACTCCGTGTTAAAACGATAAAGGATTGATATACTACATCTACTATTCTATGTGCTTTAAAACTATTCTGAATAACATTTCACAATTTAATTCATGAATTATATAATGTTAAATTAATGTTAAACTAATGACTGACAAATAAGTAGTTTAGACATCAGTTGCTGCCATAGTGCAAATGAAACAGGTCTCAAACATCAGCAATAATAAGTAGATGGACCACTGCATAATCTTCACAAAACCAACAAAGTGATCGTCACAGAAAAAAACTCTCTCAATGTGTCAAGTGAACCATGACATGGCATTTCTGCCAAATTTTGTTTTTTGGAGGGGATCAGATTACTGGTGGGGACAATTCAATAAGCGCTGGATATTGGTAGGGACTTGTCACTTCTGTCCATGTAAATGTTATGCCCCTGTCTTTAATCATCTGTTTTGTTTGATTAATCATCGGTGTGTCTGAGAAAACTAAGCCAATTTTCAATCAAGATGTTGTGATCAATCTATTGCCTGGTACAGATCTACTGAATGACTGACCAGCAATGAGTGTTGACCATGGTATGTTTTATTTTAAATTAAGGAGAAAGTTACAAGCAACTGTTGATACTGTTGATGATGCTGTTCATACTGGTGATACAAATGATGCTGTTTGAATACTCATTATATATGACTATACACCTGTAATACACAAGTTATATACTCCTTATACATGACTAGGCACCTGTAATACACGAGTTAAATACTCAATATACATGACTATACACCTGTAATGTACACGTTAAATACTCATTATACATAACATACATAACTATACATCTGTAATACACACATTAAATTTGAGTGCAGTAAGTCTAAAGTGTTGGATCAAAGTTTTGGTATTTTCATGGGTGTGAAATTTTCCCACCACTGCCAGGAAACAATCCACAGTTTCTCCAGTAAATTTCTCGCTACACAGGGTATTCAAGAGTTTAAGGTGCATTAAACTGCATTCAAAATATCTATACAAATCATTAGTAGATTTAAAACTATTGCCATTATGATCAAGGTATTAATTTTGACATCTTAGAGACAATAATTGTTTTTAAAACCAGTGTGCAATCACAGTCTACTACTGCACAGAGAAAAGCTCATTAAATTGTTTTGCATCACTTGGCCTTTGCCAGATGTTTAGGAGAGCAAACTTGCTCCAGAATTTGTCGAGTTATTTTGAGAGGAACTGTTTTTGTTTTTGTTTTTTGCTTCCTTTCCTCCTCCTTCTCCTTCTGTGAACACCCAGTAATGAAGCCCAGGTTTGCAGTGTTTTCATGGACATATGGGAAATGAGGAAGACGTCTCATTAAAAAATTCTGTCACCGTCGCACACTTGCAGCAGTCCGGAATGCAGTTAGTCTTCCGTGAGGCCCGTCTGCTCAGGCACATGGAATAGTTCACCACATTCCCAAAGTAAAACTACCTCTCATACTGTCAGTTTCCTCCTCACCTTCAGCAGGGCTCAGAACATCGAAACCAAAATAAATTGGTGAAACTGAAGGCTGGGTTCTAGAAAATGATGGATATTTCAGAAGGCTTACAGCTTGTTGAGCAAAAACATGTCACCACAATCATTGATGCTTGTTAGTCACAATATGGCCTTATGTTCAGAGCAGGGCTTTTAAACCCCCTGTCTTAGATCTACAGCACCATCTTCTGGACAATTCTCCCCTGAGCTCATCAATTTATCCTTTCTTCTCCATATCTGTCATGCCTTAATATTTCTAGTACAGAAAAAAGAAAACTAATCTTAACGGTCAATATTATAGGCAGCTGCTTAGAGAGCAATGGATTTGTTTAATGTGATTCATAACAGTGAAGAATGCCAAGATCATTTTTAATGTACAGTAATTTTCTTATCTATGATGATTGCAGTACAAGATTGGTGTTTTCCTCATATTATACATACAAATTCTGATTCCACAGTAACTCCTTATATTAAGGAGATTAAGCATGACATTTTACTTACTGCTATATTTCTTACTGTATCTTACTTACTTTATGTGCTCTGTAACCATTTTGTGCATGTTTTTTTTTGTTTTTGTTTGATTTTTTAGGGGGGGGGGGGTTGTGTTTAATAAAATCAAAACAATCAAACATTCAGAATTCTGAATGGTACATTAATAATCAAAAATATTTTTTGTGGGGTACTTAACCTAAAATGAGCTGTAAATGTGAAGGCAATGGACAATAATTCACTGCTTGATGTAACTTTTTTTCAGTGACATCTATACTAAAGCAATACCTACATTTTATTATTATTATTAACTGTTACTTTGTTTCTGTTTTGTAGGACCACTGAAGTTCTGGCATAATCACCTGTAGGAGAGAGGAAGGCTCAAAAAGTTGATCTCATTCTGCTTTCCTTTACCAAGTTCCACTACAAGACCACAGTCCAAAAGAGTGACACAATGATGAACATAGTCTGGAGTATTTGTGAATGGAAGACTTTCAGCTCTGAAAAAATCACCTTCGTGGCTGGTGTTCTTTGGCACTGTTTGATTATATAATTTTTAGATCTGCTGAACAAATTTTGGTATAAATCAAAACTTTAGATTTTATACATATTTTATGAGTCATGTACTACTTTGTTTCTGTGCCCAGGTAGATCTGTGGGTCCTTGTGCCTAAGGCAATAATGTTAAGGGGGCTGGTGCTAATACAGGCATTTCAAGTGTGTCCATAAGGCCTTCTCCCCACATTCTATGGAGGCAGAGCATAGCCAGCCGGATGATGGGGAGCAGTCTGGTGGGCAACAGCAGCCTCTGTCTGATTCATTACTTAGGGGTAGGTTGATTCAGTTACAGGAACAGGCTACCTCACAAACAATCCATAGATCACATGGACGCCAACACAGACAGCCAAAACGCAGCGATATGCTCCAAAGACAGCAGCAGCAACGGTCACAGGTGGGGGAATCATCTTGGCAATGTCCAGATGTCCCGGGTCTATCTCGAGGCAGCTACTCTTCACCTACTTTTGACTCCTCCACCCAAGTTCCTTGTGTTCAGAGGAATCCATCTCAGCACAGTCAGGAAGTACTAGAAGGTACCGCATCTAGAAGGGAACGAAAGCCCCAAAAGCCTGGGAAGTACGTATGTACGTACTGTGGCCGGCCATGTGCAAAGCCCAGTGTCCTACAAAAACACATCCGCTCTCACACAGGAGAGAGACCATATCCTTGCGTTCCATGTGGATTCTCATTTAAGACCAAAAGTAACCTGTACAAACATCGTAAATCCCATGCCCATCGAATAAAAGCTGGCCTGGCATCTAGCCGTGAGGAACACAGTTTCAGTGGAGCTGAAGGTGGAACAGTGGGAGATGAACAGGAAGAAGAAGAAGCAGAGAGCACAGATTCTGGGGATGAGACTGGTCAGCGACGACCATCTACCTCTCAGGAAAGGCCAGCTCTAAGGAAAAGCTCCAAGGTTGAACTCTCATTCTCAGAAGAAGGACCAAGAACAGAGGACTCCCAAGCTGTCAAACAGAGGTTAGCTATGCGACTCAGTGAAAGAAAGCGAGTACCCATGGCATCATCTGATGAAACTCCTTCGTCTTCTTTGGGTCCAGGTAGTAAAGGCAGCACTGAATCTGGTTACTTTTCTAGCAGTGGAAGTGCTGAGCTTTCCCAAGTGAGCCCTCCCAATGCCAATGTTAAATCCTATGCTGAAATTATTTTAGGAAAATATGGACGGTTGGGTCAACAGCAAAGAATTCCACACCAACACATCAAGTCGTCGTCATCATCGTTGGGTCAAGACGAAAAATCCATTTCTTTTACTGTGCCTAAGACACAAGTCATTGAGCACATTACAAAATTAATCACTATAAATGAAGCTGTAGTTGACACAAGTGAAATTGACAGTGTCAAGCCAAGACGTTCTTCCCTCTCAAGGAGAAGTAGTATTGAGTCGCCTAAATTTTCTTCACCCAAAGAGCCTTGTGTTTTTGATCCAAAGGGAGATGTTCCAGGTACTAGTGGTACTGGACAAATGATTCATGGTGGTTTTACCACTGAAAGGCAGCACTCACAATTAGGTGAAGATCCACTTGCAGGTCATTGTTCTAGTGCCATTCTTCTGCGAAGTCAGTCAGTACCATCCTCTGGTGGCCAAGCTGACCTCACTAGCACATCTTCACAGAGCTTTCGTCTTAGCCACTCTTTTGATGAGCAGCAAGCTGCAGCAGCTGAGATGAGGGTTGGCCACCATCATCGAATGTTAAGACGTCAACCTGCCATTGAAATGCCAGTTGGAGCTGACCCTTTAACAGAAGTTGGTCCCTCTGGTTCTACCCGGACTGAGGCAGGATGGAAGTGTGACATATGTGGTACGTGTTTCAAGAAGCATGACAGTTATACAGCCCACAGAATTACATGCATAAATACTTCTTCACAGGAAGCCCAGAGTGAGAAAGTAGATAGTACCATACGAGAAGATCGTCCACAAATGATGCACTATAAGTTCAAAGCAATGGCTATGGCTATTCGAAAAAGGAGGAAAGAAGAAAGTTTGGAGGAGGACCCTCCCAGTCCAGGTCCAGCAGATGTGTCCTTTAGCAGCCAGCTCAGTACATCAGTGATGTGCACTAAAGATGATTTTCAGGGCTTTTCAAGTACCCTTTCCCATATTGAGCCAGAAAAAGGTGGGCCTTATAAAGAAATATCTGTAATCCAGCACACCAGCTCCTTTGAAAAACAGGAAAGCATGTCCACAGAGAGTCAGGAACCAGAACTGGAACATGAACAATCACAGGAGCCAAAACAAATGTCCATGTCCAGGTTAGTTCGACAACCCAGCATTCAAGTACCAGAGATCTTGGTGACAGAGGAGCCAGATACTGAGATGGTCTCACCTCCACCAAGTTCATTTTCCTCAAAAGTAATGGATAAGGAAGAGTTTCAGTGGCCTCAACGTAGTCAAAGTTTGGCTCAGCTGCCTGCAGAGAAGTTGCCACCCAAGAAGAAACGGCTTCGTTTGGCAGAAGCCACCCAGTCTTCTGGAGAATCTAGCTTTGAATCAGTCTCTCTTTCACGTAGCCCTAGCCAAGAAAGTAATGTTTCTCATACCTCCAGTCGTTCAGCATCTTTTGAAGAATCAGGAAAGACTGACACAGAGATGCAGTCTGCTACATGGAGCTCCACAGGGTCACACATGCTGACTGTGCCAGGTCCCCATCAACACCATCATTCTTACAGGGAAATGCGCCGCTCCGCCTCAGAGCAGGCTCCTGCAAGCCCACCACACCCTGCTCAGATAGGAGAGACTAGAAGTAAATCATTTGACTATGGATCTATGTCCCTAAAACCTAGTTCAGCTTCTTGGAAGGAAAGGCGAAAGTGTCTCTTAGTAAAGCATGCAACCGTTGGAAAGCCTGATCAAGAAGAACCATCTTCTAGCTCGCAAAGTGTTCCAATTTTATGTCAGTCTTATCCTGGTCACTCTACCATCTCAGTTGGTGAGCACAGATCAAGAAACAGTCCTACACTTAATTCAGAGATTCTGGGCAAAACTCTACAGCTTTTCCAACCTCCTCTCCCTCTTCCAACTACAATGTACCCTCTGACAAGCCCAGATAACTTTCCCCCACGGCACCTGACTAGATTCCTACCAGTCACAACAGCAATATCTGAAGTCCTTTCCAGTCGCATGTTTCAGCAGTCCCTCATACATGGAGTACCATCTCCACTTCATGCAAGACAACTTCATTTAGCAGAGCGCCTAAGCCTTCCTGTTCAGCCCTTCCCTACTTTACTCCCACTGCAGTACCCTAGTAGTGGTCAGACTATGCAGGTAGCACCAGCTACTCCTGTTAGAGAGTCTAGTTCATCTCCTTCCTCTATACATAGTCCAGATCCCTTATATCACCAACTTGTCACCCACCACCAACCTCGCCCAGTCATTGCTACTTGCCTTGAGCAGTTTACGCCAATAGTGTCACTTGTGGTTCCTGTGCGCTTGCAGACTCACATTCCTACCTATGCAAGTGCCATGTACACAACCATCTCACAAATTTTAGCTACAACACGGTCTCAGCAACCAATCTGCTGTACAGCTATGGTCATCATGGAAAAGCTTGAGTGTAGTAAACGTTCCTACCTTAGGCTCCCCACTCCTGATATCAAGACTGGCATTCCTATGTCATTGCCTCTAGAGTTTCAACCAGAAACTACATATGATGATAGCTATGGGCAACTTAGTGCTGGGGGAAATAAACGAATGCTTTCTCCAGCAGGTAGTTTAGAACTCAGTTTAGAGGCACAACGGCAACAAAAACGAGTTAAAGAGGAAGAAGAGGAGGCAGAAGAAGAAAGGGGAGAAGACAAAAGTGGTGAGAAATCTCTGGAGAAGACCCCTGGTACAGACAAAGAGAAGCTAACAGCAGGGATAGCCTGGGGGAAGCAAGAAAGGCAAGTCAAGAAAACAGAAGAGGTACAAGAATCTGTACTAAACAAGTTGGAGCGTACCCAGGTTGAAACTGGAACATTAAAAAAAGAGGAAAAGGAAGAAGAGGGCCACAGGTGTATATCATTGGTTGAGATTCCAGAAAGATCCACAGACCCCCTATATCCTAGCCTACATACCACCACATCAGTGAGCTGGTGCTATCTAAATTACACCAAGCCCAACCCATCTGCACAACGAAATCCACAAACATCTGTCTATTCTTCCTGGAGTGTAAGCATGTATAACCCTAATCTTCCTGGTCTGTCCACCAAAATGGTACTGTCACTACTGTGCTCTAAACAAACGTACAGTTCTGAGATTTTTACCATGGCTACAGCTCCACCCCTGACCACTGACAAGCTGGTTCCTGCTAGCAAGAAAAAGGCTGAAGTATCAGAGGTAAACATTATTGTAATTTATACAGAATGTTCCTTTCAACTGACCATCAAATGCAATGATATACTAATGGAATTTTAATTTGACCTTTCTCTAAGAAAGTTAGGGTGGTGTTACGGTTTGTGTCTGTGTGGAGTGTAGGTACATGCCAACCCACCCAATACAGCTGTCAAAGTGAAAGAGGAGCCTCTGAGTAAGCGGCCTGAAAAAGAAAAGAAAACTGCAGGGGAGGGTCCCACCAGCTCCAAGCAGAGTGAACCGCAACGCATTTGCATCTTTGAAGGGGGGTAAGTTATTTTTTTTTTTTATAATAAATAAGATGTTTTTTTTTATTTTATAAATGACACTCATAGATCATTCTAGATCATTTATTGTAGGTCATGTATTAAGTTGATTCAGTCATTTTATTCAGCTTGGTACCACAACATGGAAATATAGTTAAAATATAGTTTAAGATGTGGCATAATAATATTCCAGTATCTTTGGTGTATTTCATACCATTCGTCTTTAATGCCACATTCATAAGAAACCCACATAGGATCACAGACAGTTGATTTATTTCTGGATTTAGAGTGGTAAAGAACGATTGGAACAGGTGAAAGAAAAGACTACTGGGATTTTTTTTATTACGTTTGTCACACTTTACTCAAAGGCATGCTTTCAAGAAGTAATATACAGAGAGTGCCATTATCTTGAAATATATTTACATTTGAAGTCAAGTGCTCATTAGTATTGTACCAGCAGCCTCCAAAGTTAGTGGTTAAAAGCCGATTCACTGGATTCCCTGGAATAAAGTCGTATGGCTACACATAAATCCAATATATTTTTTAATATGTAGTTAAGAGTGCTGCTAATTTAGGAGACAGCAGATGAACTCCTAATTGCCT
Organism: Sternarchorhynchus goeldii; assembly: GCA_028565775.1. Taxonomy (NCBI): domain Eukaryota; kingdom Metazoa; phylum Chordata; class Actinopteri; order Gymnotiformes; family Apteronotidae; genus Sternarchorhynchus; species Sternarchorhynchus goeldii. Next base: position 10,378,147 of record JAOXYF010000008.1, read on the forward strand.
GTTCACCTATTCAGTTGTGATTTGAGTATAAGGAGTGCAAATCAACCTCTAAAGTTGTTGCCAATTTGATAAAACATGCCATCATCTAAAGTCTTTTTTTAGTGTAAAGAGATTGTGTTAGCCAAAAATCATAAGAAAATTGGACGGATGGAAAGATAAAGACTAAGTTGTCAGCTTTGACGATGGCAGTGGGCCCAGTATTCATTAGCTCAGTCTCTCACATCGGTCTATTAATGGCAAGTTTTCAGCATTGTTATGGATGCTTACACAGAGAATCTACCACGCCAGCCTGCAGCTTTCCTTTCCTTCTCTCTTCCAGCTTCCATTTTGCTTATACAATTTTTCAGTCACACCCACATACACCCTAATCACATCAGTCCCTCTTTGTGCGCCTTCTCTTTCACTGTATTTTCTCCCCACCATTTCTCACATCCATCAGTGCCTGCTTATCATAAGCATCTCTCTGCTCTCTGTTTTCCTTGATTACTCTTGCTCTTCTTTATAGGAGACAATTAAAGAAAAAGTGGTAAGTCTGTTTGGAGATACTCTCTGTCTCTAAGACTTTTTTCTGTGTCTGTCTGTCTCGCTCATTTCCTTCCATCTTTCTTGCTCAGATGCATGCCTACACAGTGCACACTCTTCCTGGCACCCCTCTCCTCTACTCCCACCATTTATTGTGACCTCATTTAACAATACACGCAACATTCTTACCATAAATATTCATCACATTTGTGTATATAATGATGTGAATGTTCTCATTTAATGCAAAGTGTCTTAAAGAAAGCTTTTTTTGGTTAGATAAAGTACGCTTGGTAACAGCTTTTCCAAATCAGCTATTTTAGCGGGACCTTGTAACAAAATACAAGAAGCACAAGCAACCTCCAAATGAAATAGATTTGAAATATAATACAAACCTGGGCGGTACACACAAACATTCACATACCGTAACCTTGCATGTGTAAGTACTGTGTTGCTAAGGCTAACTAAGCCTAGCCTAGTTCTCAACACCCGCTGCCATATTAAATATATTCTTGGATGTTCCCATATTAGAATGTAATGTGTAAAGATGTGCAAAGAGATATTTCTGGTGTCATAAATGTTTTAAAGACAATTCATATCACAATGATATGTTATTATTCTGTTTACCTTTTATTTACAATTCATATTGCAATGAGATGTTATTCTGTTTACCTTTTGCACAACCTGTATCACAGGTTTATTAATCCTGTATGATTTTGGGATTATGTAAAACCTCTGAAGAAGAACAGCACATACAACAACTCATCAGATGATGATGATTAATAATTACAATTCATATAAATATATTTCAAGGAGAATGAAAATAAATGTAAATCTAGAAGGAAGTCGCTTATAATAATTATAGGTCCAACTTTAAGAGAACTTTTAGGATAAAACCAGGTTTTCCTCTTCACTGATGTTTTTACTGGCATGGGCAAACACACTGAGGACAAAGTCTGGATTTCCTCATACTGGCAGCAGAACAATGGATGTAGGTAACATGGAAGTGACAGTCAGGTTTAGAGCTGAGGGAGTGTGAAACGTTAGTGCTGGGATCTTGTCACTGAGCATTGATGTGATATTATTAAGTGATTACATTGATGTGATATTATTAAGTGATTACATTGTTTCTCTTTCTGTGTCTGTTTCTATCTCTTTATCTATTTCTGTCTCCAGGTATAAGTCGAATGAGGAGTATATTTATGTGAGGGGGAGGGGGAGGGGGAAGTATGTGTGTGGGGAGTGTGGGATCCGGTGCAAAAAGCCCAGCATGCTGAAGAAACACATCCGTACTCACACAGACATTCGGCCCTATGTCTGTAAGCACTGCAACTTTGCCTTCAAAACAAAAGGTGAGTCTAAGAACATCTTCTGTGCTGCACTCACACTGTACAGCTTTATCCACATGTATTTGTGTGAAATTGTTAGTGAAAATGAGGACTGTTCAGGGGTAGACTCATGAATAATACTTATAACATAATGAATCCACTTGAAAGGATCAATAAGGATCATTTCAAGCCCATTTCGAACATTTCGATCTCTCTTCACTGTGTGAAATTGTTAGAAGTGGTACTGCTGTTCATTCAACATCCTTTCCTATAAACTCCTGTAATGTAATATGTAAAACCATGGTTCTGTTATTTGCTTTCTGTCAGGGAACCTCACTAAACACATGAAGTCAAAGGCGCATGGTAAGAAATGCCAGGAAATGGGTGTGGCTGAATCAAACTCAGATGAACTGGAGGCTGAGGACCCAGGTAGGTACCCAGGTAGATACATGGGTCCAGTCTGCTGACAGTGTTAAAAAGGTTAGCAGTAACTGAGTGACTGACTACATAGACGGAGATCTGGTTGGTATAGATATAACAACGAGCTGTGGGAACACGATTGCTCTAAGTAATCGGACCATGAATGGACAAATATGTGTGTTTTTAGAATTGTATTCACAAAAACAACCTCATTCACATAATCTTTTTGTTCGAATGTAGCGAACACTGCAATTTTATTAATGACCACAGATACAAAACCTCAAAGAAACTAGATAAATATTAATATAGATACATTTATGTAACTGTGATTTTATCATTCAGTACTTGGACCAGATCTTTCCCATTGGAAATCATGAATGCACTGTGGAAAATGGCAGGTTTTTTTCAGGCATCCAAACCCACTCTGCTCCAAGTTTGGTGAAGGCCAGTGGAAATGAACGGTTCTGCTAAATGTTCTGATCTGGCCTCTATTTCATCTTGTACTTAGCACCAAGGACACTTCATTCAAGAGCAAATCCATTCAGCAAACTTTAAATATTGTTTCGGAGAAGGAGACACATATCTATAAGAGCATGTTTGCTTATATTCTATGGACAGGCTTTGTAAAGTGTGTGTTTACACATACACACACACACACATATGCAAACGTACAAATTCAAATAAGTATTCTGACCTCTTGTTGTAGACTGTGTACATTTGTACACTTAATCAGTCATAATGATGAATTTAGAAAGTTTTAATGAAAAAAAAAATCTTATTCACACAAGTATTCAGGTCATTTGTGGGACATTCCAAATTGTGGTCAGTTGTATCCTGTTTGCTTTAATTATCCTAGAGATATGTTTAGACCTCTGTTGGAGTCCACGTACTGCAATTTTAATTGTTTGACCTGGTTTGGAAAGGCTTACACCTGTATCTGTAAGAGCCCATAATTTACATTATATTGTCAGGACAAAAACCAAGGCTTGCCAAGTCAAATTTATTTTTATAGTGCTTTTTACAACAGCTATTCTCACAAAGCAACTTTACAGATATCTTAGTCCAAGGCCCCAGTGAGCAAGCCAAGAGCGACCATGGCAAGTAAAAATTCCCTAAGAGCATGAGGAAGAAACCTCGAGAGGAACCAAGAATCAAAGGGGCCCACCCTCTTCTGGCTGACACCAGGCACTACAATAACAATAGTATAAACAGTAAAGAACAAAATAAGTAAGCGTATAGATCACGTAAGTCAATTCTGGGTTTCTTAAAGTCCCTGTCCTTTATTTGATGTGTGTAGGTATCTGTCATAGCAGTGTCTGCCCAGGACAGTGAAGAAGTAGGTGGCTGGGCCACATCAAGGTGCATCTGGGGTGGTGAGAAGAATCATGGCTGCTGAGATGGGTTGAAGCTCAGTAACAACATGACACCAGGAAGGGATGTATCTTGACAGAAAGAGATGATTGATTATTAGGCATGCTCATATACTAAAGTGTGTAAATAAGAGATCTACAGTATAGTGTGCAAGTATGGACTCCAGCAGGTCTAGCTATGGCAGCACAGCTAAAAGGATAGAACCTGCATTGAGGGCTCACCGGAACATCAGCACTCTGTCAGTTTCAGTCCACAAATATATCTAAGAAACTGTCTGTGGAGTTCAGTGATCAACTTGTGGCAAGGCATAGATCAGGGCAAGGGTATAAAACAACATCTATGGCTTTGAGAGTTTCTAGGACTAAGGTGGCATCGATAAATTTGAAATGGAAGAACAACCTTGAACCTTCCTAGAGGTGGTCATCCAAACTAATTGGGTTTCCAATCAAGAAAGGCCTTGGTCAGATAGGTAAGAAAGAACCCAAGGGTATAAAAGAGCTCTAAAGGTCATGTGCAGAGACGAGAATTTATTGGACAGACAACCATCTTTGCAGAACTCCATAAATCAGGCCTTTATGGCAAAACGTAAGCCACTATTGAGTAAAAGACATATAACAGCCCACATGGGGATTGCTAAACAGCATGCAAAGAACTCACGAATTCTGCACTCCGATAATTAATTTTTTGGTTAGCAAGCACTGTGTTGGCAAAAACCAGACATTGCATATGTGGCTAATACCTGGTGAAACATGAAAGTGATGGCATCATGTCATGGGAGTGTTTTGCAGTGGCAGGGACAGGGACACTGGTAACAATTGAAGCAATTGAACAATTGAAAGAGAACTGATTACAGCCAAATACAGGGAAATGCTTTAAGAAAACCTCTTCCAAAGGAGATACAAAGACTGTGGTACCTTTCAGCATAACAACAACCCAAAGCAAACAGCCAAAAAACACTGCAGCAAGTCTCTGAATCTCCCTGAGTGGCCCAAACTTAAATCTGGGGAGACTTAAAGATCTTTCATAGAATGAGAGGATCTTCCATGAAGAATGGGATACACTGCCCAGAACAGGTGTGCAGAGCTTGTAGAGATGTATTCATGAAGCCTTGCAGCTGTAACTGCTGTCAAAAGAGATTCTGTAAAGTGTTGATCAAAGGGTCTGAATACTTCTAATACTGCCTTTTATTTTTTAATAATTTTTGAAATTGTAAACAAAAACATTAAGTGAAAACATGTTTTCACTTAATGATGGATCATTAGGAGAAAACTAATGCAACAAGGGGGTTGAATACTTTCTAAATCCACTGTGCGTCTAAATGTGTATTCATGTATTCTAGCAGCAGTGTTTGTTGTTTGCATACATTTGACTCTATATATTTGTTGATGCATATATTATGGTCACAGCATCTTATTCTGCTGTTTGCCTCAGAGTTCATTTGACTGCTTAAACTTAAACAGATCATGTGCTGTTTGGTTTGCCCTGTAGTTCATATATTGATTAGCGCATACAGTCATAAGCAACCTGAAGCCCTTTCTGTTTGCCAGGAACCAGCGAAAGACGATTCTGTGATTCGGAGGATGCAGAGGAGCACCAGTTTTCTGATGTCGAGGACTCTGAGGATGAAGATGAGGATGAGGATGATGGTGATGAAGATGATGACGATGATAAAGAGGAAGAGGTGTTGTCCTCCCACGATGACCCTTCTTCGTCCTGCTCTACTGACACCCGTCAGTCTGACAGTGGTCAGGGATCACAGACTGACCTCTCAAACCCCACTGCTCCAGAGAGAGAGGACCACCCATCTCCTTGCAGACCTTGGTCCAGTGGGCGAGCTACATCACCAGGCAGCAAAAGGGCACTGTTCTCTCATAAGGGCTGGGAAGTTTCTCCCAGAGCCTTCTCTCCTGGTAGTGAAGGCTCACCTCTCAGGAGTCTGTCTCCCAGGCTGGAACTGTCCTCACCCAATCGACACCTCTCACCCTCCCCAGAGAGAGGTCCCTCTCCTATTAGAGCCTCCCCACTCAGGCCTCTCTCGCCCCTTCGGCCCCTTTCCCCTACCTGTTACAGGAGCTCCAGAGCCCATGTCTCTCCGATGCCACCCAGATCCCAGCATAGACATCATAGCTCCCCAGGACAATTCCACTGGGACTCCAGCTCTCAAGTCAGAGAGGGCCAGCAGGTAGGTCACATCAGTAATACGGTCTGTATTGCACAACAGATATATTTACTTTGTCTTATTTACTATGAGGAAGCAATTACTTAGGAAACATGCCCATGTTATTGTTGAAATAAGGAAAAAGACATGCAGAATGTTAGACTGTATTAATTTGTCTCCCTCTGCAGGAAAGATCTGGTACTCCCAGTGTTCCACAGGCTCCACAGAGTCCTCCACATCCTAGCCTGTTACCACCAACCCTACGTCTCCCTCACAGCGATTCTTCTACTCACCTTCCAGTCACAGCAAGAACTATGAACCGCATGTTTAGCCATCTCCCCTTACACTCCCAGGACCAGGCCCGCATGCCTTACCATATGATCCCCATTGGAGGAATCCAGATGGTGCAGCTCAGGCCTAGAGCTTGTCCCAAACTGGAACGAAGTTCATCCTTGACCCCATCACCCACCTCTCCTAAAGAGGATTTCCCTTTCTGCCTGAGCGTAAGGGATGCGTTATGGAGCTCACACGCTGAAACATGCCAGGAAAGACCTCTGGCAGTTACTGGGATACAATGCCTACAAGGGGAAGCCAGGCTATCAGGGCTGCAATGTCAAGTTACATACTCCCCATCAGCCAAATGGTCTCTACAACATGGCAGTGTGGAGCAGAGAGAAAAAGACAGAACACAGTATGGCAGCTCACGACCCTCCAAGACTTACACCATTGCTCCTGCATCTCAAGAAGTGAGCCAAGATAACAGTGAAGGAGCTGAGAAGATTTGTGGTTTTGATGAGGAGGAGGCAAGATCCTCCTCATACAGAACTACTGGACAGCTTTCAGAGCTGGAGAGGCCAAAAGGGACCCCATCCCAAAGGCATAGCTCAACTTCAGAGGGGACTACGGGAGAAAAATCTATCGATTTGGGTAAGAGCCAGGATAGCAACCCAGACAGCACTTAATAGCCTTTTTGCTTAATGTCAAAATGCTCTTGATTGCTACTATAATATTATTGTTCCCTTTGTTTTGTAATGCTATTGTTTTTTATACAAATTTTCAATACTGTTAGTAACTTGATAAATGTTTGTTTTTTGCAATATTCAAGATTGTAATAAGATGCACTTTTTTTTGTTTGGACAAATGTTTCTGTAAATCTATACTTCTGTTTTACCTGTATCTTTATTGACATTACAATCAATCTTAAGGTATCTATTTGAATATGTATATGTAAAATACTTCTTAAAAGTAAGTATGATGATGAATACATTTATAAATGACCAAGATGAATATTTAAACCAAGAGTAATTCCAATATCTTGTCCCTTGTCCAGTATTATTCAAAATATAGTTACGTGTGCCTTTTCTGTCAGGATTCATTGCTTAAGGTGTAAACAAAGATGAAAGGCTGTGAATTATTTTTTGAATATGTGATTTGTTTTATGTTTAGGTGGAGTTGGTGTTTGCAAAATTAGGAAGCATATTCAAGTTGTTTTTTTCTCTGAAGTCAGGGTAATAGAAAAAAAACTGTTTGTACTGAAGACAGCTGAAGGATTGCAGAGAGGTTTGCAAATAAATTGCACTGAAGTCATATTTTTTATATAGAAAAGATATTGTGTCTGTACAGATAAGAAGTTTATGGTCCATATTTATTGTCATGTGAAAATATGAAAAATGTTTAAGTTTTGTTTACTTCAGTTTTTGAAACAATTTTATTGCATTTTTTATTCTTTATACTTTTTGTTTATTTCTTTTCTGTTACATTCTGAAGACTTGAATTAAAGAAACTGGACTTGGTGACAGTGAAGGAGGTCAACAGCTGCAGGGTTAGACAGAACAAAACCCTTCCAAATTTGTCACAGATCTCTCTAATTTCTGAACCAATAAAGGTGCACCAGGAATTACTCAACATGTCTTTTTGCCAAATATTTCACTGGTCAAATCTGGACATACCATTCATTGTGCATTTGTCTTTCTGTCTGCAAAAGTGACCATGTAACCAATAAGTGGTGCATCTAGCTTGGTATCACTTTCTTATTCTTTGTTTGTCTGTCCTTGTCACTTCAGCTCTGCTGCTTCAGCTCTGCTTCAGCTTTGTTGTTGTTGTTTGCTTTGATGATGGCATGAACATTTTATGATTTCCTGTAGAAAATTGTTGTTTATCTGCATTTTCCTTACACTCACTGGCCTCTTTATTTGATACACCATGTTTTACCAGGTTGAACCCTCTTAATTCTTTGTGGCATAGATTGAGCAAGGTACTGGAAACATTCCTTAGAGATTTTGGTACTTATTGATATGATAGCATCACATAATTGCTGCAGATTGGTTGGCTGCACACATCCATAGCACAAATTTCCCATTCCACCACATCCCAAATATGCTCTATTGGATTGATATCTGGTGATTGTATAGACCATTTGAGTACATCAGTGAACTCATTAGCATGTTCAAGAAACCAGTATGAGATGTTTTGTGTTTTGTGACATGCCTTAATTTCCTGCTGGAACCAGCTGTCAGAAGATGGATACACTGTGGTCATGGACATGGAGTGGACCAGGTCAGCAACAATACTCAGGTAGGCTGTGGCATTTAAACAATGCTTAGTTGGTATTATGGGGCCAAAATTGTGCCAAGAAAATATTCTCCACACTACCAGCAGCCTAAACTGCTGATTAAAGGCAGAATGGATCCATGCTTTCATGTTATTTATGCCAAATTCTGACCCTACCTTTCAAATGTTGAAGTAGAAATCGAGACTTGTCAAACCAGGCAATGTTTGTCCAGTTTTTCTGTTGTTCAGTTTTGGTGAACCCCTGCAAATTGAAGCCTCAATTGCTTGTTTTTTGCTGACAGTAAATAAACCTTGTAAGTAAACCTTGCACATATATGCTTTATAGGGCAGAGTGGCAATAACATGCCATTATCTTAGATCTCACTAACCTGCACAAGTATTCCAGGCTTATGTGAAATTACCAAATGAGGCAAAGTAAAGCTTTTTCCAATGCAGTGGGCCAAATTTTTATGGGAAAACAAAAACTATCACTATTTCTTAACTGCAGAGATGTTGCATCATGGTATTTTCATGAATGCACAAAGTGCCTTCCTTTGGTAAGTTCTTGCTTTGAGCACTTTTTTACTGCCAGAGAAGGTGGAGCTGGCAAAACCTGTAATTAATTATTCATTTTTATAAGTAATTTTATGGCTTTATTTATGGTATTATTTAAGATGAGAGGTTGTTATGTATGGAATCAAGGGAGTCCTATTTGTTTTGCATTGCCATGGTTTGTAGACCGCATTGATTGCTCTGTACTATGCCACATGTGTGTAGAGATATTCATGTTTACTTTTTTTGGAACTTGCATCAGTAAAACAAAACTAAATTCATCATTAGAAATGCCTCTTTATTTATATTGTTTAAGGCTAAATGTTTATGAAAGACAAAACGTATGTCCAAAGTGGACTGTTTAAGATGGGATCCAGTGGTAAAAGGACATGGTGAGTGTACATCTGCTAAGATTTTAAAGTCTTTGTGAATCCAGTACTGAAAATCAAGCAGTAACCCTTACCATGCATGGATGGCATCATTGGGTGAAGTTGAGAAATGATCTAAATGTGATCTTGCACAGGCATACCTGCAGATGGAACTTGACAAAAAATACTTGATGATTAACACAAGAAGTATTTTCAGTATGATTGTTTAGTTTTTTTTGTTGTTGCATCTGCCACAACTATAGGGCAGAAGGCCATGGACCAAGTTCTACAAGCCATTTCCAACACAGTGTTACCTTGATATTGTAATCATAAGTGCAAACCTAAGAAAAGTTCTTGCCGATCTCGTTTGAGTTCAGATCTCTAATCCAGGCTGAATGATTAACTGCAGTAACAGCAACAAAAAGTAAAACAATACAAACAAGCCAACAAAATAAAACAAGATATAACAATCGACAAGGAATAACAATAGATAACAATACAAGGAATAACAATAGATAATCAAGACAACAACAGGAAAATACAGAGCATAAATTGTATATAGTTGATATTCTGTGTTACATAAGGCAATACATACAGTATAGATTAACATTACCATTAGTTGAAGGGTCTGTGTTGATGTGTGTGTGTGTGTGGGTGTGTGTGTGTGTAGGTGTGGGCGTGTTAAAAAAAAGTCAGTTATGTGGCATAATTGCCTATGTATAAATTATGAGTTAATAGAGCCAAATGTGCTGGCTAAGCCATCATTTAATTTTGGTAGTTATTTGGAGGGAGTTTGTTGTTGTTGAATGGGTCAGAGTGAATTTAGGGTGGGTTTAAAAGGTTGTTGTTGTGAAGGTAATGAATGTTGACCAGGTCAAGTTGAATTCATTAATTTACATTTTACTGAAGTGGTAAGATGTTCCATTGAAATGTAATCTATAAATACATTTGTTCCACTGGGCAATGTTAGTGCTCTTCCTTCATTTCCAGTTCATCAGGATTTTTTTTGGGGTGGTGAAAAAAAATTCTACTGCTTTCTTTTGTAAATTGTATTGTTTAAAAAAGTAAAGTTAATTTTTATTGTTGATATATCTCCTGATATATCTCCAGTGATGGGGAGGATGAGATGTGCTCGTTCAATAATGAAGTTAATAGATCTGTAATTTGTTGCCAGAAATGTTTAATGGGTGTGCAGTACCATATGGCATCTGTGTAGTCATCAAAGCTGTTTAGTGAACAGCGTGGGCATATTTCAGCGTCTATGAATGTCATTTTAAATCATTTTTGTCCAGTGTAGTGTATTCTGTGAATAATTTTACAATGTATGAGATGTAAGTTATT
>JAOXYF010000008.1:10388853-10403449 GCA_028565775.1 Sternarchorhynchus goeldii
TTTAAGAATATGTGACAAAAATCAGCACTGGGAATAGAGGTCTTCTTCTCATTTCATATGTAGTATATGCTGAATCTGATTTTTAAATTTATGATTGAAATTTATGTTTTAATTTATGTTGCAGATATTCAAAGTACTAATTCCTCCCAATGCCATATGTCTGGGTTAAGTGTGAAAAGGATGCAAAACTTGTCCTGGAAAAGATGTTTAAAATGTGTTCCTTCTATCAATTTGCAGAAATTTAAGAATTGTTTGATGATATAAAGTTGTGATTATACCATATAAGTGTGTATTTAGTTGGTGTTATTGGGCTGTTTGTGGTTGTATGCAGTTTCCACCAAGCAGTATAAGTTATCACTGGATTTAAGAAGGTGGTGCTTGAGTATTGGCTGATGAAAGATAAGTCTGATCATTTCATTAGCTTGTGTTTGTTCTATTTCCCTCCACAGTTCATCTGATTTGATTCGGCTTGATCCATCTAATAATGTATTGTAATTGATTAGCAAACATATATTTTTGAAAGCTGGGGGCTCCTGTGTGCATTTTCGATTTTTGTAATGTGCTTAGTATTATTCATAATGCTTTGGGGGGTTTTTTCCAGTAGAATTTATATATAACAGAATCTAGATGAACCAAGCCACAGGACCGAATAGGTTGTTTATTTATGGAAGTATTGTCATTTTAATCATGAGATTCTGCCAGTAAGGGATATGGTGTTTGTCCAACGTTGAAGGTTGGACAATAGTTTAGAGTAATGGTTTAAAATTACGATTATGTAACTCAGACTCATTCCCTGGTTCCATCCTTGCACCAGGCAGGTTGAGTTGGGCCTGGCTCTGTTCTCTTTTAGTTGGAAATAGCTGGGGATTTTCTCACCCATAAACCTTCCTATCTGGTTGGGTAAGCCCTCAGCTCCCTTCTCTCCTACCATGTTTCCATAATGTTCTCCATGTACTCTTTGTCTGCTGTCTCTGAGTCTCCCTCGCAATACTCTAGTGTATGTTGTCCCCGAGTCTCTCTTCTGTGTGTTCTCGTGTCCTTTCACTATATCAGTTTAAATCCCTTCTCTGCTGTTTGGTTCCCTTTTTATTTCCTCTTTTCTCCTAGTCCATTTCTCGTACCACCTCATCTGCATTTCAGTCCATCTAGGAGCATCTACCCTCCAGGAGAGACCTCCAGCAGTGTAGTCTGTCAGGGTGCTTCACTCTGATTCCCTGACAGCCCTGCTGGCCCATTACAGAAGTGACTTTTTTGAAATTTAACTATGTAAAAGAACACTAAATTCAACATTAAAGACACCTCTTTATTTACTCCTTGTTTAAGGTTGACTGTGTGTGAAAGACACATCAAGTTGTTTCTGAGGGAGCACTGTCACAAGGAGACTGCAAGTTTGAATTCTGACAAAGCTCGGAGCAAAGAGTAAAAACTATGGATACACCATATTTGATAAATTTCTCAAGCCTGTAACACTTAAATTAACATTTACTTAATTTGGTGTTTTCTGCATCCTTACAGAATCTCTGATGATTATATCTCTGTATATATGAAACGTTCATCAGGGAGCTAACCTGAATGCTTCTGTTTATGAAATGGACTAATAAAAATGGAAATAACAAATGTACATATTAAAAATGAACAAATAAAAATGTAAATATTATAAGACAGACTACCTTTTCCTGTGAAAACAATGGTCTAGAGATCAAGGTGTAAAAAAACCTAATAGGTTTTGTAGGCTGTTTATGTTTTCCAACTGCTAGATGTTCAACTACATATTACTATTCAAGTCAAATTACAGGCCCAGGTTGAAGGTACATTCATAAGTGTGCTAACATTTAAACCAATGAATTTAACTTTCTTTCTTACATTTCTATTAGCACAGTATTTATAGTATTTCAAGAATGAAACAAAATTGTTTTCATAAAATTGAAATCAGCTGTTATTTTTTGAAAATTATTATTTTACTAATGGGTATTTGGTTTGCACAGTTACTGAGAAGAAACTTCTTGATCTTTTAAAGTTTGTTTAATACCAACAGACTTTCAAATATGTAGAAAACAGTATTTTTCATTTTATGAACACACAAATCCTGCATGTTTATGAAGAAATATGAAATGCTCAAAATGGCACAGTCTTCAATGATATTTGCATGCTATTGTAATGCTTCCTTTATGCCCCTGTTGCTTTATTGATTCTGTTAAAAATCTTAACACATTTGTAAAATTTGGTAGTCTTATACATCAGTGTATTTCTGTTGTAGTGGATTCGTTGTAGCATTTTGGGACAAGCTACACTAAGATGTATAGAATTATAAATAGCTATGTTGAAAGTAAACTTGTATTCAGCACTGCATTCCACAAGAAAGGGCAGCGTGAGGTTATAGTTACATATCAGCAGCAGTTTCTGCTAGTAGGATTCATTCTCTCTCCTGGTTCAGGTGAGAGGAAACAAAAGATCAGGTGCACTTTAATCTTGAGCTTTGGTTACCTCACATCACACTAGCAGCACCCCAGTAAGTTCTCTGGTGCAGTATGTTATCAAACAGACATGTTATAGACCAGTTAGGGAGAGGATGAGAGGAAATATAGGCTGCAAAATGGCATATATTCAGCAGAGAAGGACTGAATGTGCAGAGGTAAGCAGGGAGGTGAGGGTGGTACTAATTAAAGGTAAATAAGGCTCTTCAGAGAGGAGAATAGTGCCTACGCTGCAGCTCCCTTAGCAGTGGCCTCCATTCCTATCATGAACTAATTGTGCACGATGTGGCCCATGTGTAGAAATTCTACTGTATTCAAGCATGTTTGTGGCAAAGTGTGTTTGTGAGTCTTGCAGTGAGGAGTGGAGGACTATATTTTTTAAAGCCTATTTAAACACAATTTTACAACTGAATTTCTTCATATAAGCTGACTGTTACTCAAACAACACTTGCTTGTTTAGATTGTTTACTTGTCATTTTAGATGTACACATTAGTAACTTGCTTTTATGAAAAAAGTACAAATGTAATAGTAGTTTTAGCTTTCTGTGCAATGGCAAATTGTTGTCATTATTGGGATAATATTGTTAGACATTTTGCAAATATGTTTATATTGTTTTGTAATGACAAAAATATAGCACATAATAATTATAATTTCAAATGAATACTGTAAGTGTATTTATATATTTCCAATATATCTTCTTTTAAATGTAACCACATCTATGTAGTTAAAAATTCTAAATGCACAATTTTTATACACAGACCATGTAATTTACATTCTCAGTATGCAACAATGTCTTCCAGCATGTTTTGTTACTGGATAGTTAGGCCAAACCAACGCACCCACCTCTCCCTGATCCTAGACTTTCTCCCCTCTGTGGGGCAGGGGGAAGGAAGAGGTTCAGTTTGATATGATTTTGGAGGCATGAGTGCATTTCCTCTGATTGAGGAATGTGCTCAGGAATTTATGCAAATGTCCTGCAGTGGCTTCCTTCCCATAGTAAGAAATTCTTTTGTCTGTGTTAGATAGAATTCAACAGGAATGAAACAACATGTCCATCTGAACGATTTTTACGTCAGCCTTTTATATTACCTAATAACACCACCAAGAATTTGTTTGGTTAGAAATTCAAGATCTGACACGTACACTCCAAACGTCACTGCAGAGGTTTTAGCAGTAAGTGGTAAAGGTTTCTGATGCAACTTTCCTATCCCTCTTTCTCACACATACATATATTGCACTCACTATTACACACACACACACACACACACACACACACACACACACACACACACACACACATATTTTCACTAGTAAATGTTTTCTTAAAACTGACCACATATGAGTCACAACATATGACATTGATACTAGGTTTGTTTTGCATGTGATATTAAAACATGTGAGGGTAGAAACGTGTAGTCAGTGGACACTGTGCTCAATCCACACCACATGGACAAACTTCTCTTGACACCTGCTCGACACCCCTGTTTTATGCACGTATTATCTGTGTGGGCCATAGTTCGCCAGCATAGAACTTTATTGTTAACTGCAAATTGGCTGCCATTTTAGTGGAATACACCCAAGATCATTACTCATCCCTGGTTCTATAAATGAGAGAGAGTCTTCTTTGAGAGAGCAGTAAATTCCAATTGGGCCATACTGTAACCTTAAATACTTGAACTATTCGTCAGATAAAGCATATTATTTATTTTATACTCGTGCTGCTTTTTAAATATTTTTTTATATATTATTATTCAAATCTACTAAAGGTTAATCTGATCTAATGATTTTCTTTTTAAATATCAGTGATGGAGTAATGTAGTCTAAGACCAGACTTGCTCTAATGTCAGAAAACATGAAACAGCAGAACTGTTGCAAATCATCTTACAAACCATTGCATTGACAGAGTCACTCACATGCCAGCAAACATAACAAATTGCCTTATTGTGTGTATTAATGCTGTTCACTGTGAGATCTGGTATTGTACTGAAGCATATTTTACATAATTTATAGAAATCTAATAGTATATGCAGGTTTTCTAAAAGGCAGCCCACAGCAACCAAACCAATTACTCTGCTATTATCCTCACAACTGAGAAACCGTTATCTTAAGATATCAAAATCAGATTCTAGTTGAAGGGATCAGGAAACTAATCCTAAATCTTTCCACATCCACAGCCTACAAACAATGTAGATAGTCTCAGATCTCCAGAACATTTCCTGTGGCCATTATGGTGTCCATGGGTATGACTTGTCATATCAGAAATTATACAAGACAGCAAATCCCCAGATACTCCCTTTAGCTGCTGTATATCTGTCCCTCTTCTTCCATTCTCCAACTCCACAGACTTTTCCCTCTAAACTACAGAGACCATAAGAGCATCACTGCATGCCTCCAGCAAGACAAAAGGTCTAGTGACTTTATGCCCTTGAATCCATGTGTTTTTCAAAAACACAAAAGAGGTGCAGAGATTTCTGGAATAAGAAATGCAACCAAGATGAACTTGAGTTGTGTAATGATGACCTGTTCTCGCCGACCTAGGAGGATGGGCGGGGCCAACTTAGCAATATCACAAAGAGCAGGAACTATAAGTGTGGCTCAACATGACTGTTCAGCACTAGACAAATGCCTGCACCTGAGTGTGAACTGCTTAGAGTGCTTTGACTAACTGGGAATCTTTTGCAGTGATACTTCACTGGAACACCAAGCTATGGCACTGCACACTGTCCTGCTCTTGTTCATTAGCTGGTCTTCAATGCTACATGAAGGTAAAAAGCTGGTTACATCTAAAAATAACTATTCTGTTCTGCTTCAAAATTAATTGAATTTACAAAAGCATAGTTGAACTGACTTTAATAGCAGCATAAAATCAGTTGTCACTGAATACAGGAGTTGTTTAATATGTTCAGTAGAAAACTGAGCTTCTCTTGGAGATGGTAAGAAGGGCTTTTAGGACAAATATTGAATGTGAACGAGGATACATTTGTCAGTAAAGCAGAAGATTTAGAAGGTTTTGATATACTGGTATTACAATATATTTCTGTGTAAGAGAGTAAAGTCTGTAGTCCTACCTCATATTTTAACATTTGAAAAATAAGAATTTACATTTAAACAAAAACAACAAGACAACTAGGCAATCTTACTTGTAGCAGACAGCCATTTATTGCACAGCATCTTTACATCTTTAATGTAAGTGTCAGCAGAATGATATATAAAATTGTAGGAAATCTTCTGTGTATTAAAGAAAAAAATGCCTAATTTCTCATGCGTATTTCAGTATTGGACAGGCTACTCATATAAGTCTAAGACTCAAAGAGCCTGTGAGAAAATAAAGTCTATAATTATACTGGAGTTTTTCCCCACTCAGTGCTAGAGTTTGCAAGTAAACATTACATTAAAATTTTAGCTATTTTTAAATGTTATGTAGTTGCTTAATACATATGCTTGGCTTGCTAATAGTAGATTGTGTTCACAAGTAATAAAGTATTTTTGTAACACTCTGGATTAATAATAATTACAGTAACTAGTCATCATCACCCTAGCTACTTGAAGTGGAACTTCAAGGAACTTGATGTTGAAACTTCCCTTACTTACATGTTGGTGTGCATACTGGATGCTATCAGCAAATCATTAAGTACTACATTCTGAACTTCTATACTGAATGGAACATACTAGGAGATGTTGATCACTGATGTTGATCATAAATCAAATGATTGTTGTCTGATTCATGTGTTCTTTTTGTGCCCTTTTGGAGCTAAGCCAACATTGTTATTTAGCATTAACATTACTTAGACTTATTACTTAGTAATAGTATGACCTGTCTTATCTAGTATTTTCACTGTTTGGTTTTTTTGTACTAGTTTGAACAGATAGACATTAGGTAGTGCATCATGGGTAATTAATCACCCAGGACCTGAAATTGAAAGGGCAGAAAAGAGAACAGGGAGCTTGTGACAATTACATTCATGCCACTGTATGTTTTCGCACAACTTCCCTTTACAATAATGTTTCAAGCAAAGACACACACACACACTTAAAATAACACAACTTTAGCTAACCAAATGTTCTCTCTGGTTTCAGGAGTAAGATAGTCCAGAAAAATGCCTCTTTTAGTCCAGCTGACTAAGCTTTCTTGGAAAATGCCTCTTCTTGACTAATTCTAACCTTGGCGATAATCAAGCATGACTATTTTGTTTGTAATAGATTTGACCAATAATAAATGACACTGTCACTATGGTTTCCCTAGGAAAGAGCTGTCCAAAAAGTAACCTAAAAGATTGATGACGGCTTGAACTAAATCTATGATTATATAAGATGTAGCTTGCAGAGCTTGGAAGAAAAGAGTGTAATGACATTGGTCAATGCATAGATTGAGAAACAATTTCTTGGGCCTAACTTACCTACAGTAGACAAAGGACATGACTTAAATGTGGTTTACCTATATACCTAAGTGTAGTGAACTATACCTAAGCATGGTGTTGTCTTCTTCTGTCCTTCAGGGTTAGGCTTGCCTGTCCTAGGCCAGTCTGAAGTGGTTGATGAAGAGACTGCACACAGAGTGCGGACTAAACGATGCTCCTGCAATAACCAGCTGGACTATGAATGTCATTACTTCTGCCATCTGGACATCATCTGGGTGAATACCCCAAGGTACACAAACACACCTACACCCTTTTAAGTTCATTTCAGTGACTCACTATGAGAAAAATTATTACTCTTTTTAAACATCAAAAGTTATACTGGAGAACTAGCATTAGAGTGTTAATTGAATCTCCTTATATAAAAATGTATCACAAATCAACCTGTTATTTGTAATTAGAATAAATTATTTTTACATTATTACATTTATTACTGAAACATATAATGTGTATTCCTTTCAAGACTTCATCACCTGGATTCATGCTGACTTGTTTATGTTATCTGCAATGTAGATTAGATTCAGCACTTTCTGTTTAGTCAAATTAGGCTTTCTGGCTTTCTGACAAGATATATTTAGAATTTCTGCAAACAAATCCATGCAGATCATTTATCTTATGTAACCCTGATGTAATAGTCCAGAATTAATACAAAACCGGCCCCAAAATAATATGCATTTGCAGAAAACATCAAAATAACATTATATATTTATCTTGGAACAAAATAATTTATAGGCTTGTCTGGAATAAAATATCTGCATAGTCATCTTGTACAATAAATGAACAAGAAAATGCAAAGAAACAAAAAATCAAAAAGTCACGAGTTATCAATATGGAGCATAACTGTATCATGTAAAAGATTTTCAGTCTGTTTAAAGCTTTATCTGAAGCACTTAAGGTTACCCCTCTACATTTAAGATACAAACAAGTGCTAAAAAAACTATTCTGACCTTTGCTAGAACAAATTAACCACTGGGTATTATCTAAACATGGTTTTCTGTGCTCATAATCAAGGACCAAAGATGAGGTTGTTTGTGTGTTGGTTTGTTTTGAGTTTTTTTTGCACAGAAACATTATGGCTGTGCACTAAATGCTAACAGATTCTCTCCATATCAGAGTAGCTGGGTTACCGAAAAAGCGTTTATGCTCTTGTCATTTAAGCTTAAGAACATTTGCTGTTATATAACTATGATTTACTATTTACATTGTTACCACTTATCTACAGTCATTTTGACAATGCCCTATTTCTGTGCATACTTGATATACCTAAAGCCTACACTGCAGTTTTTGCGCCACCCAAGCATGTTTACTGAGAGATATTGACCTGTTTTTACCCTCCACAGTAAGACTATTGTGTATGGTCTTGGCAATGCCCTGGCTCGAAGACGCAGGTCTGCAGGCCGCTGCCTCTGTGCCAGTTCAACAGACCAAACCTGCAACAACTTCTGTGCCCATAGGTGACATATGCATACACATGCACAACAGGCTTTTAACTTGTGCTATAGTGCTATCAAGCATACAGAGAGCTCACACAGAGAATGTGTTTTAGTTCAGTAATGCCTTGATAGTCAACTTGATAGACTGACTGTGACCATACCTTTTAAATTAGTAATAAAACATTATTCAGCTAAATAAACTTTATTTTATGCATTTTTCTGTTTTTGTCATTATGCTTATTTCAGCACCAAAAAGTCTGCTGTCATGCTGATTCTATCTGAGCAGAGCAAATCAGAAACTCCTCTATCAGACCTGCAGGGTGCCTTGACAGAGCGACACAGTAATGCTCCTGCAGTAGCGGCTGTAGAAGGAAGTGTGGGCAGAGTGTGTGCAGATGTTCCCGCATTCCTCAGGTACTATACTCACATTTACTGATAATATTAAAGTAATTTCACCAGGGTACGCTGCTTTACACTGCATTTCCCTGCATTTACAGGAACATGGTAATAGCCAGAACCTTGAAGAGGACTTCTGCTCCTACACAAAGGGGCTCCAGGGTCCTTAGACTGAGCTATAGATAAATGTTGGCTGGAGACAGCAAGGAGGACAGCAAGCACCTGAGCAACACACCAACCTCACAAACCGGCTGTCAGAAGGGAGTGTAAGCATGGAAACTGTTTGGACAACAGGCTGGACAGTGAACAAACCCTTCAACTGCACGTGAGGCCCAGCTGGGAAGAAACCAAGAGGCCGCAAACCAAAAATGGCTCTGTGGGTACAAATGCTGGTTTACGAAACCAGGTGAATGGTGAGGAAGAGCTGGACTATTTGTCATTATCGATGTTGACATTAGACATTACAGAAGGCGGTGGGTACTTCTTCTAAAACCGTGATAACAGTTATTGATGTGGAAAGGTAAATGAATCACAGAGGTTATAGTAGCTGAAATACAGTTTAAGTTCTGTTTTGATGTGTGGAAAAAGCGAAACATAGTTTGTCATGAAAGAGTACTTTTTGCAATGATTTCTATTACTGCTGTGGATTTGTATCTTGATTCAGTTCCTTGCATGTCTCTAAGGAGTGCAAGAAATGAAAAATTGCATTAAAGTATCTTGAGCTAAGAAAGACCAAAGGTCTCGATACAGCCTACATTTGCTTTATCATATCACATACTATTCAAACTATTTGTAGAAATGTGATAAAGATTTTAAAGTCTCACTGGCTCCAGTGCACATTGTTTTCAACATTTTGTTTATGCTGTTGATTAGCTGTTTGTTATCTGTTATGGCAACAGCTGACAATAGAGCTGGGTTTGCCAAAAGCCCTTTCCTGGTTATAGAATAGAGTGGGAACATTGGTGATTTTTAATTACTTAGTGAAAATATTTTTATGCTGCTTACAATGTAGATTTCACAAGTACAAGACAATTGAAACTGTTTTTGATTAAACGGCACTGGATAGTCAGGCTATGCACTGGGAGTCGTACGGTTGATTTGGAAGACCTTTGACAGGGGCAGGGATAATGTTTACCTAGTGGGTGTCAGTTCATATTAACTTTGCTTCAGTTTACCTACTACGGAAGTACATATTCCTAGGAAGAATTTACTTAAATTCCTTTGAGACTTAGAATGCCTGTTAGGAAAAAGTAATTACAAAAACAAACAGTTCTCCCAACTTCTGCACATATAACCCTAGCTTGGAAGCCCAGTAGGTCTACTGGAGTGATTACACTCATAGTGATTGTATCAGATCCCATATTTACTTATTATATTCTGTCTGAGCCTAAATACGGACTGACCATCAGAAACAAAAGCACTTGAAAAACTAAAACCAAGAAAACAATACATTGTTAGCATTTTTGATTGAGGCATCAGCAGCAATATTATTAATCAGGTTATTGATCAGATTATTGATTATTGATTTCCACTTCTTAAAGTACACATTTTGGCAAAGTACTGGTGCTAGTGGGCTGGTTTTATGCATCAGTCTTAAAGTGTAGCCAAGCAATCATGTAAATAAGTTTACAGTGACATTATGGGGTGTTTCATTCTTCAACACAGTTCTTCTACTGATCCACATAATTAGATCGCTGTCAATTTACCTCTGACCCATTTATTCAGTTTTACAGCAAATGAAACGCTGCTCTGTTGTAAAGTCACATGCTATAGTTTTAACAAGCAACCTGTAGCATTTCTGCTCTAGTCTAAAGATCATAATGGTAATGCTGTTTTGGTGCCTGTTAGCAAACATAGTTATGTCAAATTTTTCAAATCAACAAATTAGCCAGCAGAAAGAGTTAGATAAGCAAATATGAGATAAGCAAAAATGAGATAAGCAAAATGAGATAAGCATAAATGAGATGAGGTAAAATGAGATGAGGTAAAATGTAGAACAAAAGGCAAACTTTCAAGAACTGGCTTACTTAAGAATTGGAAAAGTGAATGTCTATGTTAAAACAATTTACTCTTGCAATGAGGTTGATGAGATTAAAGGTAATTTAATCACCACATTTTACCATAGCAACAGCTTTGCTATTCCTTTGAGCCATTATCCCAACTTCCCAAGGCTGCCATCTGTCCATGCCATTTCAATACGAATAACAGGATGCCTTTACATTCCATCTAGCTTTCTGCCACTGCAATGTGAGGAGAGGAGAAAATGACAGGAAAAGCACATTTGACTCAATAAGTGGAAGTAATAGGAAGGGGACAAGGGTTGAGGTCATTAAACTATGGCTCTTGTTTTTACCCATCACTTCCTGCAGAGACATATTAAGCTTTCACTTTAAATGTGCCAGGAGTTTCCATCCTATTCATTTTGAAGCAGGGAAGGTAGAACTTGAGACTATATGAAATTCAAGAAAGCACTTGAATGTTATCAGGCATTTATACAGTATATAAAAATTCCTAGTGTCTTCAAAGACACTTCTAATGCTGAACATCAAAACCTCAAGTCTTCCAGATAGGAAGTCATGGATATGTAATGGAATAAAGGATCAATAACTAGGTATGTAACTAGCTTCACTGTATTATGCCAAATAGGAGTCACAGTGAACAATGTGCATTTTTTGCTCATTAAGAATAGTCATTTAAAAATAAAAATGATCCTCATGGGTTTTTCTTTAGTTCTTAGCTCCTCCTAAACACTGCAGTAACATCTGAACATTTGCATTACAAACAACCTGAGAAAGCTTCTATTTTTACCTGAGAATGTAATAGCTGATTCAACATCAGAGTTTGTGTGGATCTGATGTTGATGACTCAAAGTTTTCTCTGTAGTATGATGTCTTTGCCAGTGTTACTTCTAGTGAGAACTTGGAAAGGAGAGACTGGTATCAGGAAAGATCTAAATTTGGATGAGCATTCCTCCGTCTCTGCAGTAAAGACACAAACCTAGACAACATCTGACTGCAAAGGGAAGAACATAGGGATATAAACACATGGGAATTAAGGACTGGACTAGACATGGGAACAACTGGTATATATAATGATTAGAAACAATCAGGGTACATGGATTGCGAACATAAAGCATGTGAAGGACAAAGTGACAGGAAGAAAGAAAAAACAAAATGCAAGGACTGAGTAGTAATTAATGCTTTTCAGGTAAAATATTGTTTTTGTAGATTTGACTGGTAATGTAAATGGACTCATGTAAACCCATGAATATGAATGTCTTCTATTTTCCCTTAAATCAGGTGAACAGAAGACAATGCACAAAAACATAAGAACACAAAGTAAACACAAAACCATTTTTGTCCATCTTTATAGCTGACTGCTGCTCTCCAAGTAGGTCACATGGTTGCTATCACAACTCATCTTCTACCCTCCATCATTATCTGTGGAGAAAACATAACCACTGTAACCATCAGAAAACCACTGCTTTCATTCACGACTTTAAAACCTGATCGACAGTGTTATTTCATTCAGAACTCATATATGCAAAACACTTGGGTCCCATTCATAAAAGTTATTTAAAACTCTTACAGTCTCGCAAACTATATTTGTACCCAGATTCACAAGTGTTTCAAGTTTTACATCTGCTCACTGCTGGGGGGGGGGGTCCCCATTACAAAAGCATATACATAAGTATAGTAATGGTACTGTCTCACTAGTAATGGTACTGTCACCCTAGTAATGGTACTGTCTCGCTACTAATGGTACTGTCTCATTAGTAATAGTACTGCCCCTACTAATGAATTTAAGTCCTTCACTATAATTAAAGTTCTTTCTAGTATTTAAGACTACATGATTGTTTTAATAAAAATGGCCAGGAAACTCTATACACAATTCATGATTCTAGTGAAAATATTGACTTAATTAAATATAACTCAATCAAGTCACCTCCTACAGGGCAATTTGAAGCACTACATTTTTATATCAATGTCTGCAAAAGGAAAAATAGTACCATAAATTTCAACAACCCTACTAAAAAACCTCATCTGTAAAAATAATAATCTGCAATTAAAATGTAAACAAATATGTGATTTAATAAGAGCTGTTGTAGTTTGGAGAAAAGATCTTCATATCACAGTTTCTGGGTAATATTTTTCAACCAATTGTTCAGTCCTTACCTACAGTACATATGTTAAAGACTCTTCACACTTTCTACATATCTTGAATGCCTGAAAGGATAAATGCCTGCCAGCTCCCTTCTGTTTTTGATGGACATTAAAAGTTTAGACATAGTCATCCCTAATTAACATGTTTTGATAAATTTAAAGTATTTTCTGGGTGTAAGACCTGAGAAGAATCTTCCTACAGTTCATTTCTTTAGGTCATAACTTTAACTCCAAGTACTCCTCACAGTTAAGAGGTGTTGATACTTAAAATGTAACCATCCTATGCAAAACAGTTTTGTTGGGAAACGTTTTTTGAACTGGACCTGTATCCACTGTATTTTTGAGGTACATTCAAGACATTTTTGGTACTATTCAATGCACATTTGAAATTGTTTATTTATTCTTTCTTCAAGTTCCACCCAACTTTGGAATATACAAGAAATACAGCACTTCCTGGCAAGAGGATAACTTAGGATGTTTAGGTAAAATCTGGAAATTCTTGTGCTATATTCAAGAATATTTGCAATATAATTCTTCACATTGCAAGGCCTGCTGAAACTCTCTCCCTTACTCACAACTGCTAAATGTGTGAACTTTAAACAAGAGCTCTTTTGCTACTAACTTATTGTCCTACAAACAAAATAGTGTCTAATATCACATTTAAACAGTGGCTAATATTATACTTCAGAATCCTCTATGATGATGCAGAGACCACATCCCTTTTTAAGAATCCTCCACTAATTTCCTACCGATGAGACAAAAATATCAACAGCATGCTTATCAGTCTAAACTATGATATGAAAACTCAACCAGAGAAAATCGGCAAAGTCCATATAAAGTCAGTGATATTGTGACATGTAAAATATGCAGACCGAGATAGCAGTGATAAAAACAAGGAGCAGCGTTTAGTGAAGGATTAAAAAAACAAGAGAAAACAGGCAAAAGTCGAAGGGAGAAAGGACAGAGAAAAGTGATGTCACAACACAGGTTAGCAGGAAGCTGGATAGCTGGAGTAGCTCGAACACAAATCATCGGAGAGGGGCACCTTCAACTGGGAGAGAGTGGAGTGAGAAGCAGATGCAGATGTTTATGCATGTATGAACATGTTTGGGCTTTTTCATGTCATACTGATGCAACACATTGTTGAACCTTGAGTCATTAATAAGGCTGGTGGACTGACTTTAATCCGCCTTTACTTTCTGTGAGCCTGCATCCACAACAGGAAATATCATTTTTTATAAGGATGAAACAAACATTTTCCATCCACACAGCTCCCTCCCTGATAATTGCCTCTCCATCAGCACTGATATTCTGTACACAACCTTTATTTTGTTCACATTGATACTATTTTTCATTTTATAATTATAGCATATCAATGTGTAAATATTCTTGGTGTATTACAATGTAATTAACAGTATAGTTAAACTGTAAAAGTTGTGGTTTTTCTAATGAATTCTTGTCAATAGTAGATCATACCAACCACAGAATCAAACACCGGATGTGGCTATTCACAACACTGAAAACAGTATTCAACACCTGTGCTGTGAGTTCAAGAGGAAAATCTGCCAGCAAAGATCAAGAAAACACAGATATTCTGCAGTCAGATCCATGTGATCCAAAACTGAGCAGTTAACATTTTTGTCCCACTAAGGGAAAATAAAGTCAGTGATAATATTATTATTAAAATGTTTAAAAAAGATATTTGATATTTATA
>JAOXYF010000008.1:10409977-10420287 GCA_028565775.1 Sternarchorhynchus goeldii
TTGAAGTTCTTGTTTATATTTACTGTGAGTGGAAGAACAGTGAATTTTGTCTTCTTTTAAACTGTACAAATATATCATAAATAATTTTGATTATTAAATGACAACCAGAAAAAATGCTTATTGGCAAAATTAATCAGCAAGCATTGTGTGGTGTGTGCAATGTGCATCCTAATTTTATATTGAAAGATAAGGACCTCATCATACAAAATCATCTTAACAGATTTGTAGTAGACTTTTACTAAAGGTCTGTAGTAAAACTACTCAATGTATATTCAATGTATGTAAAACTTGTTTTTCTGGGTATACTAGCATTTCTATGGTCCTCTTCTATAACTACAATTAGTTTGTAACCCAAAATAATTGAATTGCAACAAAAAAAATTGCAAATAGCATCCTAGCATATCCTAGCATCCTAGTTTTTCAGCATCCTAGCATGTCACTAATTATACCATAATCAACTGTGTAATTCACAGCTCTCCTGGTCATCAGAAAAGCTAAAACTGAATAGTCACAGAAAGCTTTTAGAGTGTATTTACATAATGAAAGTAGTTGGACTGATAACTCTCAATCCTTTCATGAGAATTAACTGACTTTCTTGTGATTGGTTTTAGAATTACTTTGTTGATATATTAGAAAGGTTTGATAGTTGTTTAAACAACAATTGGTTCTGACCAAGTAATTTGACTGAACAAGACACATTTCATAAGTGCTGATAGAGTATCATAGCACTGGGACTTTGAACTACAGATGGATCGTTCCGCATCATAGGTGTCTTCTATTAACCGTTAACTACATTAACTATCGTTATCTATCTAAGACTGTAACAAAACATTACTGTTAACTCTGAATCACACGCCACTACTGGTTGAATAATAAATGGAAACCTACAGAAAAATGTCCGTGATACAAAATCGCTGGGCCTGCAGACATAGACCTTCAAGCTAATGTGCTGCAAAATGTTTATTTGAAACAGTTCAGTTCCATTACAGTTGTGGAACTTTTTGTGTTGGTGGACCAAAATAAATGACTGAATTACCAAACAAATCATAATCTGTTGTTGCTTATTTCTGTTAACTATTTACACTTATTGTTGGCACTTAGCCTGCAGCCTCTTTCCTACAACACAGCCATGCTGATGTTCAATATAACTGCATCCCGCTCATGTGTTATTGTTTAAATATATTGTTCTTTCCTCTTCTCTCTTTCCTTTTCTATCTCTCTCTTCAAACATGTTGAACACAATGTTCACTCAACACCTAAAATGTTCCATCTGTTTACAAAATGAACAATGAAAGATTAATTCAAAATAGGCCATTTTGTTGTGTGCTAAAAACCACACTGCTTGTTACTCATTTACAGGGCTTTACTGTAAAACTTGCCAACATATGTCACGAAATGTTTTTTGTCATATTGTTCTAAATTGCACAGTAGTGCAGTCTTTATGGTTTTATGGTGTTACCTTTCTGCATTATCCCTTTTTTTCATTTAATCCTTGGTATTTCTTCAACTTCTTGTATTCCTTTGGATGTTTCTAACACTTGGGATTGCCACAGCTATTACCACAATTGCTTTCTACATCTTATTTACATCACTACGTTGAGTTCCTTTGCTTTTTGCGGGTCTGTTTAGATCTGGCTTTTAGCTTTGCTGTTTTCCACCACTCTTCACCACTCTAACTCTTCTCTTAGTCAGCTTATTGTGCCTGCTGGTTGTCTGATGACTGGCAGGACTTACATGTTTATAGCTTTGATCTTATGACTGCCTTGATCTTATGACCTGCCTTACACACTCAAGGTACTTGGATGTCGCTTTCCTTCTGGTGTCAGTTTCATGATTCCCAATGTGATTGACAAACCCCCATGTATTTGTAGCTGTCTAGGTCAGTTATATTGCCTTGTATCTCAGTTCTTTCTGTCTTTATCATGTTTCTTCTTTTTACTTTTAATTGACCACATTTTTCTAGCCCAAATGACATCCCAGTGTCCTTGCAGAACATGCTGATAACAGTGAGTCAATGTTCCTTTCCATCTTGGAATATTGCTTAATGTCAATCCATGTACAGAAGATGGCTGGTGGTAGAATTGCTCCTGAATGTGTGTTCACATCCACTTTTTTCAATGATCAGGCTGAGGGGATACAGACCTATAGAAAAGAGCTTTGGTGACAAAGCATTTCCTTGAGATACACTACACTTTATGGTCACATATTTGTGCATATTTGTACACTGGCTTTACTGGACACACAGGTACTGGTATTTCTATCACAGGTGCAGAAGCAGTTGTTGGTGTATCCATCCATTTCAGGTTAATAAACAAAGCTTTGTTTGATGGTATTTGAGTAATTTTGATGACGTTTGATGAAGTTTGAATGCTGAGTAATGTGGGTGAAGACCTTATTCTCATCTAGATTTCCCTCATGGTTCTTTATGTAATGGCTTTCGTTGGGTTTACTGTTGTACAACCATTCCATTAGCTGCATTTCATTATCTGACCTTTTCAATCTGTGGTTTGTTCCAGTAGCCCACTTATAGAATTATCCTGGTTCCCCAGTGTTTCAAGTGGATCTTAATAATCCAGGTAATGTTCTCATTCTCACGTCTCAAAGAAAGGCGATTTCTAGTATTAGAAGTGTTTTCCAAGGACTAACCTCTGAACTGAATCCCAGTTTCCTGTGTTTTGGAATTATACATGTAAATTTGAATTTTGGTTATTAATAAAAAAAATTGAGACTAAAGCAAGTGATATTTGGCTTCATTTAAAATGATTGAGTTCAGTTCATTTTCTTGAACTATGGTTCTCTAACCAAAATTAGTTTGTAACCAAAAATATTTCAATTGCAACAAAAAATTGCAAATAGCATCTTTTGGCTGAAAGAATAACAGCATTATAGACAAGAAAACTGAAAAGCATGTTTTTTTTTATTTAAATAATTATAAGCAATTATTGTTGTTTATGATCTTTCTATTGTAGTGAGCTAATGTTTACATGTAAAGAGTATATGTATGCATTATATTATTTTGATAAAATTTTTTCAAACCATGTCAAATTACCACATTGACAATGCAAAGATGATTCCAGTGACACGATGTAACGCTATAACACTGTAACACTGTAACTTAGCTGTTTGATTGTCCAAAAGGAATATTGCACATTTGATTCTAAAACGTTTCTTTTTCATTTCTCTAACTTAATAGAATATACCAAATCTCAGTTTAATGTAAAGTAGACGTTACGTGCTGTGGTGCAGCAGTTGCTGTAGGATAGCATGCTGGATGCTCTATCACTTGTCCACCAAATACTGACTTTCCAGCACATTCTGCTGGCTGAGCTCTAACTCTTAGTCTGTCACTGAGCTATTACTGGACCTGTGCAGTGGGAGTTGCCAGCAGGTATTTGTTTACACTGTACACACTGGCAAGTATTTGCTTACACTGTACACACTGGCAGGTATTTGTTTACACTGTACACACTGGCAGGTATTTGTTTACACTGTACACACTGGCAAGTATTTGTTTACACTGTACACACTGGCAAGCTCAAAAAATATATAAAATGAGAAGTAGAAAATTATAAAGATATCTTCTCTTTTATTGTGATCCTGTTTTATTTGATTACATTCAAGATATTACTTTAACCAGCAACCAAAACATTTTGCCTTTGTATTTTAACATTCACCCACACCCTGTTCACTACCTCTGTCCTGAATAATATATAATATTTCAGATTAGAAACTCTGATGGATTGGCAGAGGATATTTTACATCATATGCTGTGTATAAGTGTAATTTATTTCTCTTCAGAAAATGTAATGTTTTCAACTAACATGAGAAAACATCCATGAATGGGCAATTGTGCCTCAGCTTTTCAAGCTGAGGCACAATTGCCCATTCATGGATGTTTCAAAAACATGCATTAGGTATATGAAACAGGTTTAGATCTGATTTAGTCTAGCCTTTTTTTTCCTGCTATGATTCCTGGCCTGAACAACTGACCCACTCCAGCCCTGTAAATGACCTTACAGTACACATATTAAAAGAAATTATCATAAACAGAATGTCGAACACCAGATCATGATGGGAGTTTCTTTACAAATATCTCTGAGAGGGAATAATCAGCAAAGTAATTCCAAGACAAACAAAATGTGATCTCTTTCCATGGCTGATCTATTAAATCAGTCATATAATGCTGTCAGCAGATGTCAGAGTCAAGGTGAAATGTAATGTTTAAAGGTTTATAGATCAAATTTATACTTAGAATCTGACATTCAAAATGCAATTCATAACTGGAGGGAATTAGTCAGTATTCACAACTGAAACCAGGTATTAGTAGTCATGGTTGTAAAACTTAAAGATTGAACTTAATGCTTTATAAACATTCAGGTTTGAAAAATGTTTTTTTAAATGAAAAGCAGTGGAGCAGTTTAGTCATTTGAGTTTGGTATGGCTTCTGTCGTGCTCTTTCCCAACCAGCTGTTCTTTCCATACTGTGTACATTGTAATCCTTATGGAAGCATCACTTGTCTGTTGTTTTGCACAGTTCAAACACAGTGTTAGCTACATTAGCACACATACCAAATGCTGTAAACTCAATAATCAGCTGTACACCAATGCTTTTAACTTATATTAAAAGTAAAAACTATACTACATCAGCGCTCCAAAGTGCATACACTCGGTTACCATTAAACCTTCTCATTACAATTACAAGTAAAATAGTGTTATGTGCTTGGAAATGTGAATAGGGCAGTAAACTAGCATATTGTCTCCTAGCAGCACTGTCTTCCCAAAGTTAAAGCCTAGGTTTCGGGTGCTGGTAATTACTGCACTAGCTGAACAAGGCCTGGTGGATCTTTACTATATTTCTCTATAGTGTGTGAATTTTTAACTTTTTGGGTGGATGAGGATGGTGATAACTGAGGATATACACCAGTATATACATTATTTATTCACTGACTGAAATCATACATCTTTTATTCTGTTTGTCTTGGTCTTCTTTTATAAATTTAATTCCTTGTTAATTTCTCGAGGAATTCCTTGTGGTTTCAGTAGACATGGATTCAAAAGTGTCAGGTACAATTACGACTTTGCTTCAGTTTAACATGAAAATATTTTTAGTGAATAAAATTCTATGGAAAGGATTGCATTTGCAAAAGATATTCATAAAACCCTATGTTGTAACTTAAGATTAACTCAAGATCTCCTCTTAAACCTCCTCCTGGCTAATAGATTTTTTTCTTGACTTTTTTCTCTTTATTCCACTGGATGGCAGTGTTGTGTTAAATTACTTTTTCAACTTGAGACTTATACAGTAGAAACCAGAGTAAAGGTATTAGAGCTTATTAAAAGATATTTTATGATACAGATTGGAGATGTTTTATGCATCTGCAGGTTTGGTTACACAAACAAAAGGTAAGTAAGTGCACATCTTTTACAGCTATTTGCATCCAGTGTTCAAATGTACATTATGTTTGAACTTCTTTTGTATGGAGCAAACATTTATCACTCAAGGTACCAGTCAAAGCTACCTACCATGAAAAAAAAAGATTGTCAAAGTTTTCAGTTGTACTGCAGCTTTTCTGTTCTGTTTAAGATTTTCTAAAGCTTTACACATTAAGGTTTAATGATATGTAACAAATATTTTATTTTATATTTTATAAGTTTTATAAGTTTTTTATATTCTGATTAGAAAGCTATAGTAGATAGATAGATAGATAAATACTTTATTGATCCCGGAGGGAAATTCTTGAACAAATGTCAAAACACATCAGTAAACATTTTATATTTTCATACAATAGGACTGCATGCATAATAATAATAATAATAATAATAATAATAATAACAATAATAATAATAATCCCATTTAGACTGCATGAATACCATGGTTTCACACATAGAAAATTCATTAGTAACTGAGACTGGTTGGTGTGATCACACAATTCACAATGAGACATTTCTAGGATTACTCTTGTTTGCATATTACAGCCCTTCGTAATATCATCCTGCGGAGATATTATGAGAACAAAAAAATAGTGTGTATTTTTACAATACTTACTACATTTATTCTGTTATATTTTATTGTTCAAGTTTGACAACCTGTCCTCACACTGTCTTATGGAGGGAGGGATAGTTCCTTTTGTACAAAATGGTGCCTTGCTGCTAAACAACACTAAAATGTGGAGATAAAGAGAACAATAAAATACCACAAAACACCTACAAAATAAACTTGATGTAAGCACTGCAAAAATGCCATTTATTGTGTGTTAGCCTTTATGCAAAATTAGTGATGAGTCCAAGATTGTCACAAGTAGCCAACAAGTGAACAAGTGGGATTTTCATGCACAACAGTCTCCAGTCTCTAGAGTTTACAGAGAATGGTGTGAGAAACAAATTGAGCGTCAGTTCTGTGGGCAGAAACACCTCGTCGATGGGAGAGGTCAGAGCAGAATAGTCAGATTGGTTTGAGCTAACAGGAAGGCTAAAACAACTCAAATAACTACTCTGTAGAACTGTGATGAAGTGAAAATAATAAGTCCATGTGGGGTTCCACTTTTGTCAAAAACAGGAATCTGAGGCTAAATGGATACAGAGTGACCAAAACTGCACGACTGCAGATGTTCAGGTCTTTAAAACCAATCGTATGTGAGTGCCACAACCTATCAGTATTTTTGCTGACCAATGTACATACCTCATCTGTGTGGTTTATATCATATAATGGTTATTTCCTGTATGGTCACTAACAGATAAAGTCCAAAGCATTGTCACTTAATTTTCTACAGCATCTCAAAGTGAGTACAGGCCTCACATTTTGGTAAATATTTTATTATCTTTTAATGGGACAACACTGAAGATATGACGCTTTGATACAACGTAGTCAGTGTACAGCCTGTATAACAGTGTAAATTTGCTGTGCCCTCAAAATAACTCAACACACAGCCATTAATGTCTAAATGGCATGCAATGAAAATGAGTGTCTTGATCAAACAAGAGGTGTTTTGATTAATCACATATTTTACATTATCCAAAATGGCCAAATTGTGCCCAAAGTGTCAATATTTTGTGTGGCCACCATTTTGTTAACACTGCCTTAACTCTCTTCGGCATGGAGCTCACTAGAGCTTTACAGGTTGCCACTGAAATCCTCTTCCAGTCCTCCATGACAACACGGAGTTGGGTGGATGTTGGAGACCTTGCGTTCCTCTCCTCCACCTTCCATTTGAGGATGCCCCACAGATGCTCAATAGGGTTTAGGTCTGGAGACTGATGATGCTTGGCAAGTCCAAAACCTTTACCCTTAGTTTCTTTAGCAAGGCAGTGGTGATCTTGGAAGTGTGTTTGGGGTTGTTATGTTGTAATACTGCCCCGTGGCCCAGTTTCTAAAGGGAGGGGATCATGCTCTGCTTCAGTACGTCACAGTACATGTTGGCATTCATGGTTGCTTCAATGAACTGTAGCTCCCCACAGTCGGCAGCACTCATGTAGCCCCAAACCATGACACTCCCACCACCATGCTTGGCTGTAGGCAAAAGACACTTGTGTTTGTACTCCTCACCTGGCTGCCACCACACATGCTTGACACCATCTGAACCAAATAAGTTTATCATGGTCTCATCAGACCACAAGACATTCCAGTAATCCATGTCCTTAGTCTTCAGTAAACTGTATGAAACGTAACTGGTTCTATGACCATGACAATGAGCTCAGTGTATTCCACTAAACTCTCAAAATAATAATAATAATAATAATAATAATAATAATAGAATAGAGCCTTTTTGGGAAGTGACAAAATGGGTGATTTGCATAATTAATGTACAGCTGAGAATGTACAACTTGCAACACTACCAAAATAATATTTTTCCAAGTAAAAGTAAAAACAATATGCTACGCTACTGAAAGGTCAGTGTGGGAACCTTATGCACATTTATTTACTCTGCTCTAACACGCCTCTTTAAATTAATCGTCGGTAATAATCGAGTATTGAATTGATGCAACTTACAAGAAAATATGCAAATTCTACGGCTGGGACCGATAGCGTTTGCACCATAGATACATAAAATATAGAAAATATAGAGGCTAATATAAAACAGAAAAAATCTAGGAAAACCAAATATGTGTGTATTACTGCGTTTAAATCTATCGGAGTGCGATACATGCTTTAAAAGGCTCTATCCGATAATCCCTGATGTTAGAAATCAAGGCATCAATGTGCTCTTAACTGCAATAGTCCTTAAACTTGCAGTAGCAAATGGCTACTTTTCTGTTTTCTGTTGATGTAGTTTCCGTCCGAGTTGTACCGTTCAGAGTTTTTTTTTTTTATCTAAATTGTACAGCATTTAAAAACGAATGCTGCTATTCTGTTGGTGAATAGTAACATTAGTAGCCTACGGTAAAAGTTTAACACTTCGCGGGTTCGTTTCCTTTGCAAAGCCATATGGGTATTGAAGTGTACTTTATTACACCATACAATAGGAATCGGTTTTATGTTCATTATTAGAACTACAACTACCAAACAGTATGTTAAATGATTTCCGGTACCTTTTAAAAAAAAAAAAAGTTTCAATAGGAGGTGGAAAAAAAATGAGTGCCAAAGAAGTGTCAGTGTCTGCAGCGTTTGAAAACTAGTCGGCAAAAAGAGGGCAGTTCACAACACGTAGACCGCAAGGGAAGGTAAGAAATCTTACTTGATCACAAGATAATCTATTAAGTACTTTGTCTGTACAGACCAAAAACAAGAATAAAAATAAGGTAAATAAAAATATTTATCTGCTTGTCGAATATCTTACAACTTAACGTGATTTAGAAGAAGACTAGCAAAAACGGTCGTTTGTAATAAATGGAATTTAGGAGATACAACTAAAAAGTAAAAGAAAAATCAGCAATAGGAAAAATCTGGTATGTTTCGCTGTTCGCGTTAATACTTAGTTGCCAACAAACTTGCAAAGGCTTACGCTCCAAATGATACAATAGAGCTGCAGCAACGATGCTCTCTGAGCCCACCATGGTGCATTAGACGTTTGATATTGGTATGCAATCTATATATCGCCGAGATAATACCCACGACTTAACATTTAGCCTTTTTTGCCTTTTTCTGACGTGGTGAAGCGTTGGAGAAGAGTACTGGAAAATGATGATAGAAGAGGTAATTAGTGGAAAGATGACAAGACAATATTCAGATGGCGGGGCAGCAGTTATCAGAGAACATTGCTGTGGAACTAGCATCGCAGGTACCAAACCCTTTTCGAATGTGAGATTTGTACTACGATGCTACGTAAATGTAGGTTTATGCTGAATATGTAATCGCTGGTGTTCCGTGAACAAAACAATACTGGCACGTAGCCTACACTCATCGATACGATTGAAATTCCACGCGCCCTCTTCTCAGTGGCGAGCACAACAGGCGCGCTATTGAAATGCAGCTGTAGTAGCACAGGATATGTATGTGCAAAGTGTTATCGGTCTGCCTCGCTAATATCGGGGATTGTAATGTTGCTATATCAAAAGTGGCAATTTATATTTAATGTAGTTACTACATTAATAGATTAGCCTACGTGTTTCGTTGTGTTATACATCTCTGTCTCTTGAATGTATAGAGTAAATCATTTCTTCCGTTCACGGCTTCTTGTGAGCACTTTATTAGTTATCTTGTTCACTCGTCATCAATAAATGATTGTGTTTGCTGTAAAAGCCTGTGATTTAATTTTACGCGCAGTTACTAAAGGCTGTCAGTTTTGCACGATCGTGCACGTGCAAGATTGAAATGGATTGTTTTTTCAAGGTAGCATGAAGGGCACAAATATTTGATACAAGCAGTTACTTAAATCGTAAATACTGGGCGTGACACATTCAGTCACGGATGTTTGGTTTTCATTTTATATGTGATGCGTGTTGCTGTTTTTACAATTATTGTATTTTACAGTACAGATTTCTTTTACATCGAGGCATGTTTCAGGTGTCACACACGTAACTGTTTAGATGGTTGTAGCAGAAAACGTGCTTATGCTTAATGAGTTTATGTGTAAATGAGTTACTTCAGAGTGTGAAGTTAATTTGAAGCTGAAAGCATCTGACATCCTCGCGTGTGTGTTATGATACGTTGATCTAATTGTATCCTGTAGTCTTTCTCTGATTGTATGGGGAAGTTTTTGTAGGTTCCATATTTTGTTATTCACAGACTAGGTTTTTTTTATTCTCACTAGGCCTCCACAAAATATTAATTGATACAATGTTAGTTACCACAAAACCAATATTGTTAATTGATACGTTAGCTACCACAAAACTAATATTGTTAATTGATACGTTAGCTACCACAAAACTAATAT
>JAOXYF010000008.1:10420387-10443263 GCA_028565775.1 Sternarchorhynchus goeldii
CCACAATACTAATATTGTTAATTGATACGTTAGCTACCACAATACTAATATTGTTAATTGATACGTTAGCTACCACAATACTAATATTGTTAATTGATACGTTAGCTACCACATCACTAATATCATCAAAGGGTGCAGTATGCAGATGCTTTCTGAAACATCACTAAATTTATCTTGTGTGCTCTGAGCGTCTTGATCAATCAAGAGTTCTCTGGGTGTTTTGATAAATCACATAATTTACATGATCCAACAAGTATAAATATTGTATGAATAACATATAAGTCTTTAATTGGGTTATCAAAGGTTACCACTTCTTAATATACTTGTAGTCGCACTATGTGGCACTATCTATCACGCAGCCCTGATCCTCAAGCATCATTAGTCTGTGATTGATCTTTGTTCTGAATCCAATCTTGAATTAGCCACTTTTTTACTTCCCAATTCTCTGTATATTGTGCAGACATATATGATGTACTCCTCTCATGTGCCTTTCAGTGCACTTGGACAGCTGTCAAGCTGAGCTGTTTCTACGCAGTTTACTAAAAACAAAGTTACATGACCAGCTATGTAAAGTCGACATTACGTTAGGTGACAAAATAAGCAGTGGATGCGAGGGTTTGAGTATGTCGGCTGTACTTGTTAAAGGACACGTCTTCTAGATGCTTCCCCATGTGTGCTGCGTCATGGAGTTTTGTTTTGTGGTATTTTATGGTGGAAGCAGGCTCTGGCGTTCTGGAGCTTGGCTGTGGGGCTTTAGCCCTCGCAGGTCTTAAAGCATCAGCTCCAGTACCTCGCAGGTGAAGTGGCTGTAGAGCTAAAGTTTAGCGAGGACGGAGGAGGGCAGCGTTTTGGGCTCCTTGTAAACTGGGCCACAGGTCCCTGCGGTGAGCAGAGCTTTTCTGGGACAGGCGCGGCTGTGACGTACAGGCGGGCCCGCAATGGGAACACGCGCTGCCGTCCATTCGTAGAGGGGGCCGCGGATGTGGAGGTGATCGGTGCGCGGAGGAGGGAGATAGAGCAGGCTGCAGGTCTCGCTTTGCAGCCTCCACACAGACGCACGTCCAACTGGATAGAAGTCCTCCCCATAGACACAGAGCCGCATCTGCAGGAAGCTCTGTAAGTATGAGCGCACGGGTCAGCCTTTCTCAGTAGTGCTCTGCTCCACATCTCCTCTCCCCCGTATTTGGCAACTGAATGTGAAATTGGAGCGCACCACTGGCCTGAAGCATGCATAGATAACGATTTTCTCATCGTCGTTGCTGGCTGTTTCTCCCAAAATCCGAACTTGTGAGCATGACGCTTCATCACAGGTTGCGGTGCTATTTAAGGAGCAACTGAGCTAGTCGCTCTCATTTTTGTTGCATTATTGAATCACTGTATACAATAGAAGAGATCGTTAGTTTCAGAAGTATAGTTTGTGGTAAATGCACTGTAATCTTGTCCTCGTTTTCTCTGTTTCATCTTCTGGTGATTAGAGAAAACAGCTTTGTGCTGTCACACCCTGATGTGGGATATTAAACACACAACATAGGGCACGTTACGTGCGTTTAGCTATTCTTAGACATTAAAGTTGTAGGCCCAGTTTTGTTTCCATGAAGAACAAGAAAGGTGTTTTTTGCACAAATGGTATTTTGATCATTTTCCCACTACTGTTTGATTCTGTTAGATGCAGTAGAGGACCAGTTTGTCTCTTCAGCAATAGATGAATTACTTGTTTGATTCACTGATGTATTTGGACTTTATGTTCTGACTTTTTTTTTCTTTGTGTCTCATTACTTTGCTGCAGTTTTTAATAGCCTGCCATTAATCTTGATGAGGTACTGTTGGATTAGAGAAGAAAATATGTGATGGATATAGACTAAGAGTGATCAACTGGTAATTGTTAAATCCTGAAAACTCGCTGAACAAGGCAATTGTCAAGAGATAACTGTTCAAGGTCATCCAATGACACCATCTCACAGATTCCCAAAGTAAATGTGTTTCAGACCCAAGTTCCTTCATTTTGTATTCGTTTGAGCCAATATACAAACGGTGAAGAGACCAGACCGTTCAATCTGCTACATGCCACATAAGTTCCCTGTTTAATTTACAGTACAGCTGATCTTAGTTCCCTAAGGGTATTCATTTAAACAGTGGCATTGTAACTGGTGCATGATGGTTTGTGAGGAGTTAATGCTCAAACAGGAACTAGGCCAGTTACATCCCATTTTCACACTTCCTATCCTGCGGGAGGCAGTGGTGGGTGTGTGCCCGCGCGCGTGTTCATGCACGTGAACAAGCACGTGTGCACACACACACACACACACACACACACACACACACATACGTGTGTTTGTTTGTTTATGTTTTTGTGTATATGTGGGTGAGAGTGAATATCACCATGTGTGAAGTGTCACTGAGTGCCACTATTCTAAAGTGGGATGCAGAATTTGAAGCCTAAGGGAATTATTCTTTGAGCACTTGCCAGTTAGGACATCTCGGTTCACTTACAAACACATGCAAACAGGCTCTTTTGTAGTAAGGAAAATGGCTTGAGCACTCTTCCATATCCCAGTGTGTGACTCACCAGAACCGATAAGCTGTAGGAGAATTAACTGGAAGGCTGACATCTGTTCTCTTTCAGGACCCTGCCACTGGACCATCTCCCATACATTCCCTCAGAGTTTTAGTTTAGCTCTGCAGCTTGGATCCCCTCACTCTGAGATCATGCAGTAGCTTCACTGTCTCGCCTCTGGATCACAAACTCACTCATTTGGAACACGCTTAGTCATGTTGTTGTGCTGTTACTTAGCACATGTCAGCAATATATATTTTAAGTGTTCGGGAAATAAACACAAGGTTAGCAACTCGCATGAAAAAATCTGCGGGAAATGTTTGTCTTTTTTTTCCAGATTTGGTCAACTTGGCTGATATTCTTCATGTCAGTTAAGACACACATGTCTTATATAAAGAAATACCAAACGGTTGATAGACATGAAACATAGTCACTGTCAAAGAAACATCTGTGTGAAGACAGAGGGCTTAGGGCATACACTGTTAGGGCATACACTGTTAGGGCATACACTGTTAGGGCATACTACCTTGCTGTTTATTGTAAAGTGTTCAGGGGCAGCGTGGGACATTCATGGCTTTGTGTCCACGTCTGGAAGCTGTGTCTTAGTGCTGGTTTTAGTAAAATACTGTGACATTGAAAGAATTAATCTTTAGCATTTATTCAGTAATCAGATCTCATTTTTCATGTAGAGAATAGGGATAATAGTGATAAATATATAGGCAGCTCGAAGCATAGGATGCTCATCCCTCAAGCCTTTAAGGCAAGGAAGAATGAACCTAGAACAGTGCAGATTTAGCTTATGATACAGGCTGAGTAGGATAAACGCCTACATCCACAGCTCGTTTAAAGCATGACTAATAGCACTTTAGTTGCAGAGGTTAGAATACTCTATCATTACATCTCAGCTGCCACTGACGGCAGAGTGGTTAGGTTTAGTAAAATTGTTACTATAATGTTGGTATAAAGCCAAATCTACTTTCATACATTT
Source organism: Sternarchorhynchus goeldii (assembly GCA_028565775.1). Classification (NCBI taxonomy): domain Eukaryota; kingdom Metazoa; phylum Chordata; class Actinopteri; order Gymnotiformes; family Apteronotidae; genus Sternarchorhynchus; species Sternarchorhynchus goeldii. The sequence goes on from JAOXYF010000008.1 coordinate 10,423,930, forward strand.
TGTAACTTGAAAGGTTTTCATAACTGTGTATTATTACGGTCCTTTTATGAAGGCACAATGAATATGAATAGTCTACAGATACAGTCTCCCTGTAAAGCAGCTGTGAAAATACAACACAGCTAAATGAAGTGTGTGCCTGGTAAGGTGGTACCTTGTGAAAACCTCGGAAAATGATGCCACTACAGTGATGGTTTTATAAAGCTGGTGAGGATAAAAATGCCAGATGTGCAGTAAAGTAAGTATCACTAACAGCATTGGTAGAATGTATATTAGTGTTTAAAATTTTTCTTTATATTTTAACCTAATTTAAATTATTATTGCATTCCATACATTAAATAAATACTGCATCATCTAAGAGTTCTAACAAGAAAAAACTTTAAACCTCCATAATGTTCAACATGTCTATATGACAATGGCCTCAAATGAAAGACTTTCCACTTGTTAGCTTCAGAGACATAGCACATCTACATACAAACTAACAAAGAGACAAAGGTATGTTTAAGTAAATTTTCAAAGTTGAAGTCATGTTGGTATCTGCACTGGTAGGATAACCATTCCTACATTATTATTTCCAACTGAATATGTTCATTGTTTCAGAAATGTCTTTTGCTGGACCACCTAGCAGATGTGCCCAGAAGGGACATTTTCATTCACTGACTGACTTACTGAGTCTCACTGTTGAAATACACATGACATGGAATCTGTCGGGTCACATTTCTGTTTATCTCACATGAAGCATTAAGCAGTACCAGTGATTTTTTTTTATGATGCAAATGCATCTGCTGCATGTGTTCTCAAACTAGCCCACCTCGAGGTCATTGAGATGGTTTAGGTTAAACTAGCCCACCTTGAGATCATTGAGATGGTTTAGGTTAAACTAGACCACCTCGGGGTCATTGAGATGGTTTAGGTTAAACTAGACCACCTCGGGGTCATTGAGATGGTTTAGGTTAAACTAGACCACCTCGGGGTCATTGAGATGGTTTAGGTTAAGATTCTAACTTGCTGATTTGTACTGTGGAATCTTTTTGGTGTTAAGAGTTGAGGATTGCAGTAATTATTTTTAATCTATCATATTCCACATCTCCCAGTTTAAAAAATATATATATATATATATATTTTTTTTTTTGCTTCTCAACAGCAAAATTAGAGGATTGACAGGCATATTTATTAGAGGATTGACAGGCATATTTATTAGCTACATTTTAACATTGTCAGTCAATTCTGACAGTGAAGCAATTTGGGAAGAAAAACCTACTGTATAATTGGCTTGTTTATATTAAGGTAACGTTAAGGTCTTTTTATGACTGACTGCCTCTCTCTTGCTGAAATGTGCATATACAAGAGATCCAGGAGACCATGTTTAGAAGTTGTTAGCTGTGATTGTAACTAACAATTGCAAAGGACAAAGTGGACTAATATTTTGACACATTATGCAGATTAATTATCAAGATAGCTGAGCTCAGGGAACAGAGCCAGTGGTTTTAGCAGTTAGACACAAGACCCCTCAAATTCTGTTTCCTTCTGAGCTTTCAGTTGTGTAAAATGTGCTGTGCAGTAAATGTCAGTGTGGTAAAGCTAATCACACATATATTGTGCCTTCGCATATAGTTGAACCCTGTTTTAAATCACCATATTGATGTATTTGCATATGTACACATGAATGTCAATATGTACTTGTCTCTATAGGAGTTTATATGAGGATCTTGATTCCATTGTTTGATTACTCAGCAGGAGAACTTTTCTTTGTGATTCTTCAGTTTCAGACTTTGTAAATAGCGGCCCAACCTCCATCCTCTCACAGTGACCACTTCATTGTTAAAACCACAGGGTATAAAATCTGTATATCCAGTCACACAGTTGAGAAACCAATGTGTATTTATGATAGCCATATTGAAACTGGACCAGTACCCCCAATTTGGTCATTACATTTTGCTTATCATAAACTATTTGCCAGTCTAGCGGTATGTAATTTACTTCTAGGTCATGAGGCATATCTGTATATCCTTAATGGGAGCGCCATTTGAAATGGGTGAAATTAAACTCACTTAAGCCATTGGGCAGAGCTTGTGATTCCTGAGGAAGTGCTGTACAGTTTTCAGATTATTTTGGTGTCTAAAACCTCAAGAATGTGAAGCTGGCGAAGCGCGCTGTTATAGAACAAAATCTTGCTAACCTCAGCCTTCTTAGTTCATGAAAGCACATGCCTTCCTGGTTAACTGAAGTTAACCACGAGCCAGACCTCTCACCTTCAGCAAGACCCCTCACCTAAAAGTGCAAGATCCACAAAAGAGACGTTAATGTATTTTATATGCTTTCATTTATATATATATATATATATATATATATATATATATATATATAAGACATGAGCATCATGTGTGTGTGTATTTTAAATGTTATTTTTCTCTTCTGTTTTCATTCTGCATGTATAAATATTTCTCTCCTCCTCTCTATTTCTGATGCACAAAGAGACAGTATTTTATTAAACTCTGCGTGTGAGACTTATGCACACCCCCTCCTTTATGATCTAACATTTACATTGAACCTACAGCACCCTAATTTGTGCTGAGGCTTTAAAGTCACATAACACTGCATTTAACTCATTTTGTAGGGCACAGGCACATTTAGTGCTGTTTATTAATTTGGTGGGCATAAATAAATGCGGTTGCTACAAGATGTGTGTTGTGGTGCAACAGGGGGGTTGACATTTAAAATCTGCTGGTACAACAGTGGTTTTTAACTAATCTTTGCTGAAAATCACACTTGCACTTCCCCTTCATCAGACCTGCTCTTTTCACAAATGCAAGTGTAACATAGTATTTACTTCACTCCCCCATGGTCATGCATAGTCATGCTTAATTTCTTACAATGGGATTTTGACCTCAAAATGTCACCCCACTTAAAAATATAGGTGAAATACAGGTTATTAATTTTTATTAAGAAAAATTTCCGCTGTGAGTAATTAATGCGAATCAGACAGACAGCATGTCAGTACTCGTGGAAAATTGTCATTTAAATAATCAATGATTTCACAATTTTGTAAGTGTTCATTGTATTCTCATAGTGAACAACAATCATTCTAATCATGATAATTATATAATTATCATTGGTATTGTTGATTATTTATATGATTATTTTTATTAATAAAACTTATTTTAAAAAATGATAAACAGCACAATCAGTAAGAGGGTTCATTTATGATTTGAGCAACTTCTACCCTTGGCAATCTAATCAGAACTGGGAGATCTGCTTCAAGTGTCGTACATTTGGATGTGGAGGTTCTGTACTTCCCTGTCAAGTATGTCTTTCCTTATCTGCGAATTTATTTATTTATTTAAAAAAAAATTTGGTGCCATTCCTGCATGCCCATTGTCGTGACGAAATTACCACCTCACTGTGTCTGTGGCTCACACTCGGCTTCTAAAGGGAAGGAGAGAAGAATCTGGTTGGATATTGTGGCAGCACAGCTGACCACACATGTTGATCATGTGTTCAGTCTAAGTTTGTGTAATTGCACCTCTCTGGGCTGGATTAGTGCCACGCCCACGTGTCTACACCACGCCCACATGTGTCTACACCACGGCCCCATGCCTTATTCCTGCACTTGAGCTGTGTCCACAAAAATAGTTCCTAGTCTTTTGCCTGACTTCATTATCTCTGAAAAGGAGCAGGGATTTACAGATTTGCTTGAGTTAGCAACATTAAAAATAAGTTGCAAAACTCATCCTATGTTCCCAGCAATGCTACGAAAGCTTTATTGGAATTGCAGACTAAAATTCATGTGTACACATAATAACGTGAGGTAAAATGGTCTTACTTAGTACCTGTGTTCTGGTTGGTGCTGGCTTCTACAATGTTAAAATGTATTCAGAATTAGAAACAGCCCAGTCTGATTACTCCTTACATGAATCATGCTGTAAGAGTGGGCCCTGAATAGTTGCTGTTCAGCCAGCAATTTTTTTCCCTCATCTCCTGCTGCGATGGAACCTGAGAGAAACTGGGGTGAACAGCTCACTCTAATCGATTGCCCTGACTTGGGATAGATTCATTAGCATTTCTCACTGCCCCTCTATCTCTCTCTCTCTCTATCACTCTGCCTTTTCTGTCTCTCCCTCTACCTTTCTCTGCTTTCTTTCTCCCACCCCCCCTCCTCTTTACCTTATCGTACCAGACATTTCTCCTGCTCTCCTTGTCCTAGTCTTTTGCAGCCTAAAGTGCCATATCTGTGCCATGCATTTCCAACAGCAGTTGTGCATTTGTAATTTGCTTGATTTTTCTTTTCTTTTGAATCTTGTCTGCTGCTGCTGTTGTTGGTTTACATGGCATTTTCCCTGCTTTAACTTTGAAATGAGCCTTCTAGCCTTTAGCTTCAACAGCTGTGTAACCTTGAGATGTCTCCTAAGTTTAAGCATATTATAGAAAACAGCTGCAATTTGAAATTAATGGTGTGAAAAATGTCTCTAAATGAGCACTGAAGCTACAAAATTGTCCTCCTTCATTTGTATAATGGCAGGCCTAAGTAAAGTAACTAGGCTTATTCAGACTCTCATTGGAAGAAATCACTGACTGAAGTACAAAAGGACAGTTTCTTAATGAGGGCGCTTGAGTGTGTCTCACTTTTATTGATGACTCCCATTAACCTGTGATCACCCAGTCTCAGTGTGCTAGTTAAAGTATGTAAGTGGCCCATGCTCCCTTCTGATTTAAATCTCTCTCTTCTCCTGTAGGAAGTCGGTGAAGGAGGAGCTCATGCACCTTATCTGCTGGTCAGAGACCTGTGAACTGGATACACTGAGGACGACCACCCCCTGACAAGGCCAATGACCTTCTACGTTGTGCGTTTCTGTCTGTTGTGACTGACATAAGAGTCCAGATTGTCTGGGGCAGTGGTTTCAGATATTGGCCTCACTGGAATTTTTGCTCTAATAATCTTGAAACATTGTTTTAAATGGCATATAAGATATATATTGGAGATCATTTAGATATGCTTGAAGTGTACAGACGTAAAATTACACAGCAGTGGTATGAATGTCATTACTCACTCGAGATAATGTGCAGATCTGTGCATCATGATGCATATAATGTGTTCTAGGAAAATGTGTCTTTCTGGAGAATTTAATATCATATGTACTTTGCCAGGATGATGAATAAACTCTTTTGTTTTACTCCCCCACCAAGGATCTACTCAGTGGTTCGTGTCAACTTATGTGATGGAAAATCGTGGTAAGTGATTTGTTTAGGCTAAGGAGAGCTTCTCGAGTGTTTATAATTCTGTCCTGACCTGGATTGTACACCAAACATGTTGGTGTGTTTTGGTCTTTTCTGTGGAAATGGAGTTATTATCTAAACTGGATTTATGTCACTGAATATAGTATGTTCTATTGCATATTTCTTCATTTTGTTACTGGTTGTCCAATTTTTGTCTAGTTTAAGCATTTAAGTTCCTGGTTCTGAAAGAAGCCGTTCCACTGAGCATCCATCAGCAGGTTCTCCGTAATGGGCCGTTTTGAGTGTCAGTTCCCGCCAGCAGTTAAACATAGCTTGTATTACAGGTAACAGCAGTGACAGGTTTTGGACTCAGGCAGAACCAGCCAGAAGGCTCTTTGTGTTTGGACCAGCACCCCGAGTGCAGACACTAACTGGGACACAGAATTCGGGCCACAGCTCGGCAAGGACTGGCTTTATTTATTTTCACTCTAGCACACACTTTTGAGTGTTGTGCTGGGACAGAGGCTGTGTAGCTAGTGTTGGTTCTGAACTCATCTTGATTCAATTCCTTTTTATTGGTCCGGTATATGTTTTCCAAACAATAATAAAATACCTAATTTTGAGACCATTTATTTAATACCTTCTCTCTCTCTCTCTCTCTCTCTCTCTCTCTCTCTCTCTCTCTCTCTCAGGCTTGTTTGTGGTTCTTTTTTCCTGCCTGATTGGGCAGTTTGGAGATTTTACAGCTGCTGCTTCAGGAAAAGAAAGAATTGTTTGTGCTTGGCTCACTATTGCTGTATCTAAGCATCTTTTAAGAATGCTGATTTAAATGACTTGTGAATTCCATGGAATATGTACGTGCTGTGGATAAAAATAACAGAATTGAATTAAGTAATTTATATCTATTGAATTAAATATGAACGCACAGCCACACAAGCTGTTTGGTAATGTGTTCTGTTTTGTTAAGATAAAGATTGTTCTGAATATAATTAGTTTTATATTTGGTCTGTAAGCATTATGATTAGGGCCAGTTTGCATAAATAAAAGGCAAAAATTGTTACTTGGTGCTAGAAAGAAAATAAGATTTCTTGGTGATTAGAACAAGTGTCTGCTATGTAAAGTGCTGTTTGCTCAGAATCTGGAGATTCCTGTCCTTACAGCTGCTCCTGCTACTGCCCCAGTGATCTAGAGTGAATGCACAGAAGTTTGGCATTTCTGTGCGAACTTGTAGTGCTAATCATTTGCACCACCCAAGTACTGTAACCTTTGGCTGATGCCATGGCTCTTCTGCCCAGCCGTGGACAGGAGGGTACGGTGAGACAAGGCTATTCGAGGTTCAGTGGTGCACAGTGAATTCATTTTCTCATATGTTCATGGAGAGCTGTACTTAAAGGATGAATATCATCTAATGTTCGCTTTGACTTCTCTGCCTTCTCTGTTGCTCTGCGTGTTCTGAGCCCTCCAACTGCTTGTAATTAATCTGCCAATTAAGTGCTTGTACCAAATCAAGTGCTGGAGTGGAGACTTTGTGAGCAATGTTTACACATGAAAGCCAGCCCTTCTTCAAGAGTGACTCTAGCCACACAGTGGAGAGCAGAAGGTTGTCCCACTTCCGTGGACAGAGAACCAGACGTGTTTATGGGAAGCAGGGTGCTCAAACCATGCATTTTCACACCCATTTTCCTGCATTGCATTCTGCTGGTTACACTTGCATGCTTGGAATTCCTGCTGTTTTACATGCTGTTGCCTGTAAGGGGCAGTAAGACTGGTCCCACATTCTGGCTGTTTCACAGGAGATATTTATAGGCCATGTAAATGTAAAGAAGATATAATCGTGCACCATTTTTTAATTTATAGCTACAGTGTTATCTCTGACACATTTGCAGAATGGTGAGGTTAACTTAAAATTAACTTGTACTGTAAACACAAAGTTTGAAATAAAATTCAATTGTACTTTTTACATTTACTACATGTTTTTGTACATTGGCCAGTATGCCATAACTAAGACTGGAGACACATAAATAACTTGCTGCATTTTCCAAGCAATGCCGCTTCTGTGGGAATCTGTGAGATTCCACCCCACTCTTCACCATATCATAGTTGAGTAGCTCTCAGTCTTCCATCAGAGTAGTTCATCTCTTCTCTTTCCTTTCACTTTAACTAATACACACAAACACACAAGCATGCACAGACATTGTACTTTGACCCTGGCTTTCTGGATTGATAAGCATCCATCTGTAGTTGCACTGATTTGCAGGCTCATATATGAAGTCCAAGAGGGACAGAGGCTCCATGTAAAGAAATGGGTGCGGGGAGGAGCAGAGGGAGGGGTAAAGGATGAAGGGAGGCAGTGCTGGCGAGAGAGGCACTGTCAGACCGAGCAAGAACCATAAAGAGTGGCGTGTAGGACTGGGGCGAGGACCTGGCAGAAAGAAGGCCAGGGCCAGCTTAGGGTGGGCCAGGTGAGAGCCTAGCGAGGCGTAACATTGCCGGGTCCTTAGGACCACGAGCATGGGACAGACCCTCTCTCTGGACACTGCATCTCAGGACTTCAGCACACACACTGGTGAGTTCCAGCTATACGCACCATGGACATTATCTGGTTACAACGTCTGTAGGAGTCTCGTGTTTTCTGAAGGGGATAAAATACTGAAAAAAGCAGTTTGAATCTGTAGTGACTTTTCATTCTGTCTGTCCATAAGGAAGTCGTGAAGAAATAACTAAATCTTGTGTGGAGGCATAACATTTTCATGCACTGTTTAAAAACATTTAATATTTCTGTCCTCAGTTGTAACCAAATATGGAACTAGTAAATTATTGAAGCTCATGTCTGAGAGGATCATCTGTTTGAAATGTTCTCTGCTCTGTGCTGTTGGAATGATCTTCAGACATTTTCATTCAAGTATTTTTTCTTCTTTCAAGCTCTTCTGAAGCTTTATGTTTCCAAATGCCCAATGTCAGTACTTTAAGAATCAACAGATTTTGCTATCTTTCTTAATTCCAGACTTATTTTGGTTCTAGACAGTATTCAACCTTAAGAGTTGTTTGGTGTTTTAAGTTCCTGCCATTGTGATCCTCAAGAGCTTCCCAAACAGTATGGACTTTCATCTCGCTTTGTTTCAACCTCACGTTTCTTGCATGTTAAGAAAGCTGCTTTACCTCAGGCACTAATGACAAGCTTTCTTCAATTTGTGTGAGATTGGGATTTTTGTTTGGGTTGGTGTTTTATGCATCATGGCAGCATTCAGAACTCATTTGATAACAGCATTTCTCTGCTATGCTAGTTTTAGTGATGTTAATCTTAATGTAGCTCTGTGACTCACTGCTCACTGCGTCCCTTAATCACAGTGTTCATAAGCAAACACTATTTCGGATGCAAATTCATGTTTCATTCAGATTTTCTGCTTGCAGAGACACCTACAGCACTGGAATTTGATGGTCTTGCATCAGCTGTTTTCCACTTTTCCACTAACGAATTGAGCCTTGCACATGTACACGCTAACTCCTGGTTTATTTATTTTTTTTTTTTATTCCATTCTTAAGATTTCTGTCTAAACTGAGTATGGAATTGATTACTCATGTATACTTCAAATATAAAATAAATTAGCTTCTTGCTATTACATCACACCCTCTACTTTCCAAAACAAGATTCTTCTCCACAGTATGAAACTAAAAAGCTTTAAAACCAAATAACAGTGATCTCTGAACTGTCTTTCATCAGTCTAGAGTTAGACATGAATAGTGAAGACAAAAGCACAGCTGAGGGCCTCTTTCTGCAAGCAGGAATCAGTGAGGACTCCAGTGATCCTGAGCCAAACTGACCAGCCGAACACCACGGTTAGATTTCCTTTCAATACAGGCTTCTTTGTTCCGTCAGCAGACTCTCCTCCAGCTTGCCCTTGCTGACACTGGCTTTCCTTGCATCTACTTCTCCACAGTGTTGAACGTCATCTTTCTGCATGCTTCTGGAGCCACCCAGTGCCTTGCACAATGCATCCCGGTGGAGTTGCGTTAGAAAGGCAACCGCTGGGTCACCTTTGGCCATCGCTTAGTTGTGCCATCGACCGATAGGACTGTTGGCACCATGACAGGCAGTCATGCAGTTGTTTTGCATGCATGTTGTTTCACAGGGAGTTGTAAGTTGGTTTTGTGCTATGACGTGCTTGGGCCAGGGTGTTGAGTGCAATCAGGAAGGGGAGGGGGGTGTTCCTCATGCCCTCTCCCAATGGAGCCTCTCTTGCATAACTGCTCAAGCTGCTCCAGGCCTCATGCCTGTCTTTAAACCGATGCGTGTGATACCTTCTCTCTGTTCCCGTAGATGAACAGTATACACACCTGATTTCTTGTTCCCTCTGGCACTGTGCACACAACCTCGACACGTAATTTGTTTAATTATACGAGTGTGTGTGTGTGTGTGCGTGCGGTTATGTATGCCGCTGTTTGACACCTCATACTGCATGTGGTATGACGTGCAGTTTATTTCACTGAGATCGGCGTTACTCCATATTCTGTCACAGAGCACACTGCCTAGTAGGATACCATTTTTAACACTGATTCATTTTGCATTTTATATAACAAAACAAGTATTGTGCTACTTTGAATAACATAATGTAGAATCGGTTCTATATGAACCATCAGTACTGAATGGAACAGTGCTGTGTGCAGACTTGTTTGTTGATATAGCTGAATTTTGCACTGATGGCTAATGTAACAGCGTGATTGGTTGTGACTGCTGGCGTTTCTGAAATTGCAGCCCTAGTGTGACATCCAGGGTTTGCTGTGGGGTACAAAGATGGAAATCATGTCAATGATAAAACACTACTGTTTGTCAGAAGTGTCATCTGGGAAGACACCAGCCCATCTTGTGTGTCACTACAAAGCACATGTTGAACTGTAATAATAGGTACTTACTTCTACATTGCTTTAAAAAAAAAAAAAAAAAAGTTTTTTTTTTTTGTTTTTTTGTTTTTTTTTGCTTTGCTGAACATTTTTCAGTCTCTACCTGAATAATATATCTTGCTCTAATATAGTGATATAGTGATCTTGCTACCATGGATACAGTATTGCCTCATGGTTTGTGATGCCATTCTGTCAGTTCCATGGCAGAGCTGTATTGAAGAGGAGAAAGTTTCAGTAATGTGTGCAAAGCTGCCCTGAGTGAGTAAACAGTGTCAGCCCTGTCTTTCTGTGGAAGAAGTGGGATTTTCTTGTGAATAAAGAGTGAGAAGTTTGGCACTTTTCAAGAAGTTCATGCTCAGGACTGTTATCTGGTGTGACTCTGTCTGACGTTGGTTTTTTTGCTGACCATGACTTTAAGATCAGACTGAGCTTTTCCCATGATTAGTATGAAGGTGGTGCCGAGCGCTTCAGTGCACCAGCCTGTGCTGAATGTGAGGGGTTTCTTCTGTATGGAAGGATCAGCGCTTATCAAGCTTTTAACCTGATTGCTATAGTAACATCTATGTGGATGACACACACTTATGTTTGTGAACTAGAGCGAGAAGAATTGAGAAAATGACTGCTAATAACCTTATAGCACACTGACATTAACATACACAATTGCGTGTTATTTTTACACATCTGTTCCAATATGTTTTCCACTTTATGCTGGACTGCCCCCCCCCCCCACTTCGCTCAGGATCAGGGTGGAGTGCTGTTTCCTCTCTGTGTTTCCCAGGCCTCGCCTCCACTCCCCATCCCCCGCCTCTGAGCCTGATCCTCCCGGAGTCTCACTGCCAGCAGCACACAGCCCTCGCACAGGATGTGAAGTCGGCTTACGCCTCGCTCAAACGGACGGCTTTATCAACAAACTACAAAGTGCAGCTGAGTCAGCCAGAGCTGTTTTCTCCCGCTGTCTTGCTCAAGAACCGTGCGTGATGCCATGTTCTTAAAGTTCCATCGGCCGCAAACAGTAAGCTCGGCCGGCTCAGACTCCCGTTCGATCCATCCGGGCGAGTTCTGCTTAATGACTAAGCCGTTCGGCTGGTTGAGCTCCTGGGGCAGCAACGTTCAGACCTGGGACTCCAGCACTGGCTTGTTCTCTCGTGACGGACAGCTGGCCACTTGCTAGTTTGTCTCGCCTCTCTCCTCGTCTCAGATCTGGATGGCTGCTTGCGTGGTGCTGGAGTGTGCTGTTCCGGAGGACGACTTCGGCGCGAGGGGCCGCACGTGTGACTGTCCATCAGCTCCGTAGCTTTAACAGCAGTACTGTCAACTCGCACTTTCTCCTAAATATAATCTTGAGGATTTTGTGTATTTCTTCTCTCCATTCGGTAAGGACCCAGAGGTCCATTTTTTGTGATGAACTATGACTTTTAGATCTGGAAGGTTCTAGTAGATTTTGCCGTAAGGACCTGTGTGTATTTTGGGGAACTTTTCCACCATCTCAGCTGTTTGCTCCAGGCCCTCTGGGAGGGGCGGAGAACTGGAGGGTGATCTGGGTATCCCTCAGCTCCCCCATGGCTTGCTGCTTCCACACCCATCGGCAAGGCAGCTGGAGCCCAGGTATAACTACTCTCCCCTTTACAGTGTTGTAGCCCGCGTGAGGGCTGTCTCACTAATCAAAACCGTTCTTAAAGCAGGAAGCTTGTTTTTGTGCTCGCTCTTTTGTCTGCCTGTTTGTGAAATTTCTTTCTGATCTCAGAAAAGAATAAATGGAGTGCAGGCGATTCTAATTTCCAGCTTAGATCTTATTACAGGAAGTTGATGGGGCAGTAGATCTAATATCAGTCAATTAGGACTGTATGTTCAGCTCTGAGGGGATTGCTGTAGTTCGAGGTAAATGGACAGTTCTACTTGTGCTGCTTAATAGGGCATCCCTACTCCCACTGAAAAGGACTTGGTGTCCAACTTTGGCCTTATGTTCACTATATAAGTGCTATGTATTGTGTAAGCTATATGCACAGTTTTTCAGCCATTCTCTTCAACATGAGCCAGTTTCTTACCACAACGCCACAGCTGACTGGTTGTGGTACCATTCTCTCACACAGCATTAACACAGTAACTCTCTCACACAGTAACACGGAGGTGGTTTGGTTGTGGGTGTTGAGCTGGTGTACATGACTACAAGGAATAGTGTTTCTGGGGCTTGTACATGTGTCAGTGTTACTGCTGGAATTAAAGTGTACTGCCACCCAAAATGATTAACAGTGGTCCTGTGGGCCCGTTGTCCTGTAGTCAAAAACGACCACTAGTGAAGTGCAAAATGATGTCAGTTGGCTGTGCACCTACAGAGTGTTTCTAATTGTGTGTGGGGGTGGGGGGGGTTTGTGGGTGTCCATAAGGATTTGGCATGTTCATAAGGAGTTCGCAATGTAACTCCTACGTTAATTACAAATGGCAGTTGTCATTCTTATGGTAATCGAGGAGTAAACCATTGCATCATATTGCTTGTGTCTAATCCCAGCTTGGAGGCCACTGTTGGGGCTGTTCTTATGCTCCCCAGCTATGCGAGGGCTGGATGTACAGTTCAGGAGAGAACAGAACCGCCAAATGCTGGGGTGGATAGTGCTTGGCTCGTTGTGGGAACTTCTCTGCAGAGCAGCAGATCTGTTGCCAGAACATCCTGTGTTTGCTGGGCTGGATGTTAGATCGCTGCCAGTGGTCATGCACAATGATAAGTATTTTTTCTACATTAAGCGTAGCTCAGATCTGATAGGGAAAATCACAAAGGTGCCAGAGGCAGTACTTACAATGTACTGCGTCAGTTGAACCATAAAGAAGGAGTTGAGAATGTAACTTCAAAATATAGATTTCTGTCGATCACTTAAGTCCATCTCTGAGTCACAAGGGCACTGACACAGAAGCTTTGGAGCAAATAATTAGGCATGCTTTAACACGACAGCTCCTGATCTAATAAAGACCTATTTTAGCATGCTTCAGTGGCGCAGTGAGCACTAGTGAGGTCATGTTGTTTTTCCACTATTATATCCTACAAAGTTCTGAATTTTTTATGCACATATTCTATGCATGTACTTTCATCTGTGCATAGTTATTGCTGCATTAGTTTTGTGTAATCCAGTAGGCTAACCATTAACACTCTTATTGCTCCGTGAGCGTTATTAAAGTATAATACCGCATACATCATAAGTGTCAAAAAAGCAGTAGAACTCTAATCCAGCCTGCGAAGTTAAACTCGGTCACGTACAGGACATGTCCCACACTGATGAGTTTGAACAAAAGCACGTTAGGGAGTGAGTCGTGAAGCCCTTGGTGGTTCTCTCTGTGAGGGGAATGTGAGTTCCAGGCGTGGTGAAATGGCAGCCACTGGCCGGGGGTTGAATTGTGCTCTGAGCAGGGGCCAGTTTGCCTCCAGCTCCATCTGCCAGGAATCACACTGCCTTTGAGTTTAAAACAACAGCCATTCTAAGGAACCTCAGCAACTCAATATGTTTTGTTTTTGGTTTTTTTGGGGGTTTTTTTTGAAGGTGAACACGCGTCACGTGTACGTTACGTGGCACGATGGTTTATGTAATCTGCTTATATACACTGTTCTAAGTAAAGGCTAGATGGAGCTATTGATCTGTCGTGCTCAGGGCCACTTCAACCACTTCTGGCTGCCTGGATCTAAGCTGTAACTATTTCCCATCTCTTTGTTTTCTAACCTTATTGGCAGATGAGGAAGGTGACCACCAGAACAGTACCACAGGAAGTGAGGGCAGCAATGTGGGGGACGGCACCCCAGCCCCCAAACGCAAGGGCAAGCTCTCCACCCTGGGCAAGATCTTCAAGCCCTGGAAATGGAGGAAGAAGAAAAGCAGTGAGAAGTTTAAGGAAACTTCAGAAGGTCTTGATTTCTGTTTTCTTACTGATGTGGGGCTCAGTGTTTGTTCTTTTCCCTTTTCCTTCCTTTCTTTCAACAAAGTTTGCTGATTTTCTAACATTTAGGTTGCTAATGTAAAAACAATAGATGGAAGATTTTAGGATTCATAATAAGATTTGTATGATATTGTGTTTGGTCTTGCAAGCTGAAACGTATCACGAACCTATAAATATAACTGTTTATCACAGACTCTTGTGGTCCATGGTTTACAGAAAAGCGTTTTCTCAACAGTTTTGGAAAGAAAGATCTCGATGAGAAGGCCTAGACAAGAGCTGATAGAACAGGGAGTGCTGAAAGAACTTCCTGAGAATGGTAAGCAAGCTCTGTGTGTGTGTGTGTGTGTGTGTGTGTGGGGGGGGGGGGGGTTCTGGATTCATTCTAATGGTCTAATTTAGGTGAACAAAATTATAGAGTTGCAGTGGCTCTTAATCCATGGAGTGGCACATTTGACCATAGCTGATATGTGCTAATGCTGAGGCTGAATATTGCTTCATAGTCAGAGTCAGTTCTCTGACTCTGACACTTCGGATGAGGGAAATCTGTTTGTTTCTGAGACAGATGAAGTCACAAAAATCAATTTGATGGCTTTTTTTTTTTTTTTTTTTTTTGATTGTCGAACTTCGTATTTTGGAAGGGAAGTGACGTGTCACTTTTCTTGAGTCGAGAAAAGTGGAGCAAATTGTGCCCTGCAGCAATAAGCTTTGAAAGTCATGCCCTTCACTACTGTGCAGGCCCGTTTATGTGAGAGCTGTTCTGAACCACACTAAAACAGACAACCTGCTCTTGTTCCCTGCCTCCAGCTGGCTTGTAGCTTCAGAAGCCTTCTCCACCTTTCTCCAACCTGATTTACACGGAGTAATCCTGATATCTATTTAAAAACCTTTTGTGAAGTCATCTCGTGGAGGTCCACAGAGATGCCTGTACAATGATATTCCCATATACCCCTTATTCTGTTCTTTTATTGATCTCATCACCTTCTGTAACTACCTGCTTATGTGGTTTCTTCATTTACTGTCACAGAGACGGATGAGATCCATGGCCCCAAGCCACCCTATGTGAAGAATGGGCACACGCTGCCCGTAGGGGGCATCTGCGGCAGTGGAAGCCGCGGACTCGAGCCTGTCAGGCCTCCATCCGAGTCGGAATTCAGGGTGAACCAGGCCTGGCTGCCCCAGCCGGAGGACCGCAGGGTTCGTGCCCCCTCTGATGGGGAGCGCCGCAGCGCGCTTGCGGTCCGAGCCTCCGGCCAGGACGATGGTAGGAGGGGCGGCCGGACCGGCGGTGATGAGTGGAAGCTCAGCCTTGGCTGGCAAGTGGAGGAGGCGAGACGTGGAGGCAGACCTCACGGCGACGTGGATAAGAGGCCCGGCCTGACCAAAGCGCCATCAGAGGACGGGCGCAGGACGCGTCCCGAGGCCGACTGGAAGCCCACCCTCCCCCGCCACTCGTCAGCGGAGGAGGGCAGGGGAAGGCGAGGTGAGTGTGGTGAGCTTTCTCATCCTCGTTCCAACTCCTCGGCTTCCTCCCATCTGAGGTGCCCATTTTTCTGCCAGCGCTTTTGCAGATCTTCTCCTGGCCGTGCTGGAGAGGAGAGCGGCTGTGCTCCCCGGGGCCCTGCTCCAGCTAGGGTTCTTATTTAGGAACAGGGGAGGGACAGCTCAGCTTTATTCTCTTTCCCTCCTAATTAACACACTGCCGTCAATTCAACTCCAACCTCTTTAGAATGAACATTTTCATTTTAGCCAGAAACCCCCTTTGGGGATGAATTTTCTACTAATAGTCTGTTCTATTCGGAATTTGAACAGTTTTACCAGTACTCCAACATTAACCTTAATTGTTGACGTATGAATCTGAACAGTTTGGTTTAGTTTTAACTCGTCTTTTCTTTCTACTCGTTCCACTGGCTACCCTTTCTTCTCTGACCCATTTACCTCTGCGGCCGGTGTCTTGGAGTGATACGCTGGCTGTAAATAACCCTGAGCTTAAAATGTCAGCTTTGAAGAATGGAGAGGAAATAAGACGGGAGGGGTGGTGGAGGAGAGACGGAGGGAGGTGGTTATAGCAGCTTGTTTATCTCCCACAGCTGATTAAGAACAAGCATGCAGGCGGATGGCGTGGAAATGATAACACAACTCAGCAACACAGCTCAAACATCCTGGAAGGATAGATGAGATGGGCTCTTAGATTTGGTTGTTTGCTGCTGATGACTGTGGCCCTGGTTTAATTGTTTCGGAAATACTTCGTTACTGAGAAGAGCTTACAGAACACTTGTTAGCAGCACTCTCAGGCATAGTGGCATTCTGATTTATCACATTTATCACATCTTCTTTGTGTTTGTGTGTGTTCCCATAGAATCAGACAGCAGTCACTATGTCTCGGACCTGGAGGCACCGAGGGACACCCTGCGAGAGCCCCTGCCGCCTAAGCAGTCCATTCAGCCTCCCAAGTGGCTGATGAGCTCCACCCCCGAGCCTGGCATGGAGAGCTCTCCCCGAACACCCCTCCACAGCCCCGCTGCTTCCTACTCCTCCTCCTCCCCCGCCTCCTCCAGCTCGCCGCCGTCCTCGGCCACCAGCGGTGCCGGCAAGCCCCTGCGGGGCTCGTCGGCCGGCGGGGCTAACATGCCGGCGTCCGGAGGGGTGCCTCTCCCCTCCTCCTCGGCCACGGGCCTGACCCAGCACATCAAACAGCCCCCGCTTCCTCCACCCAAGCCACTGAACCGCACCACCAATCCTGCCATGCTGGGTGAGTGCGCACTGCAGCTTGCTGTCTGCCGTGAACCCAAAAAGCTGAACAGATGATGTGCATGTAGCTTCATGGTTTGTTCTCAGGAAAGACTACATTCACGGACTACATACTCCAGTCTCCAATAGGTTCCGATAAACCACATTTGCCATTATCTTTGCATTCCAGGCCTTTCGAGTGTGGTTGATCATTTTTAACAGGACTCGAGCACGTCTCTTTCCTGGCATCCTTCTGTTCTAATGCAGCGTTACGTCTAATGAACCTGGGCTTGGTAGGCAGGTTTCTGTTGTAGTGCTGCTCCTGCTGCTGCTGCTGTTGTTGTTGTTGTTGTTGTTGTTGTTTGCTGTTTTGAATTAGTACTTTCCACTCATCTGGAAGTGCTGAACATTTTGGGCCAGCAGTCCAGGATGAGAACTAAGCAATGGTCCAGGAGTCATAAGCTTTAAAACGTCATGTGCAATTTGTACTTGGTGTGAATTTGTATGCGATGGAACTGCCTAAATGATCTCCATGACACAATTTAGGCATGCCTGCTTTGTTGGGGCACCTGCTTTATTTTCATGTACCTCACAGACTGTGTTTAGGCTAAGCTTGATGTCTGTCCTGAGGCATCTACGCATAAACATAATACCATGGTGGTTAAAGGAACGTGCAGTAGAGTTGCCTGGTGTTCTCATACATTTGTTGTGTGTATGTGTCTTGGACAAGTTTGTAAACATGGATTGTGAAAGATAAAACATGCATCACTACCTGTACAGAGATGCTCGGTTGAGGGTTAGGAGGTTCCAAGGTGCAAGAATCACTAATGCTCTTCATATTTCCCAAAAGGTTTTCATCTGAGCCATAAATGTTTTCAGGTTTGACACCTTGAACAATATCTCCAGGAAAGAAAACCCCTGTTTGTCCCAGTTAGTCTTTACATGATTCACTTGGCTCGTTTGTCCCTTTATTGCTCATAAAGAAATAACTGACATTAAAGCTTTGTAGGTAACCTGTTAAAAGCTACAGACCACCACATGCCCATGTTTGAACGTTTATTATAATGCGCCATTTCATCTTTGACGCTGACTCTGGTTATTGTAACTCACCACTTAGAGCTTAGTTTGTGCTTATATTATGCAGTTTATTGGTTTGTGAAATTTGCATTACTGTGATATAATGATAGTACTATCATTTACTGTATCATACTACATCTCATAGTAACATCATGTAGTATGATGGACTGCTTGCGTGAAAACATCATGCCATCTGTTACCAAACCAAAAGATGGCAGTTGTTGGATAACTAATGAAAAATTCCGCACAGCTGATCAATGCTCTTCTGTCAAAAGCATTAATTTTTTATGAGAATTGCTACTGAAAATTGCTACATTTAAAATAGAATTATGGTATGAATTACTAGCAGTATATTGCTATGCTGATGGTAACATTGAGGTAGAGTTTACCAGTGATGCATGCTTTATTGTGTCTGGGACCAGTAGCAGTTTCAGATCACTAGGTTTTGCTAAGCATTGATTGGACGTGTGTCCACGCTGCCTCCTGCAGGTCACTGGAAGTATCTGAACTGGAATATTGTGTTGGAGCTTTAGTTCCCAATGTCCTGGATCACATTGACACTGTTTTCTGTTCAGTCTGAAAGACTAGATTTTACTTCTTAAAAGAGCTTTCACCAGACTCATAAGCATTTATAAGCAGAATCTTAGCAAGATTTTTTGAGAGCAACTCCACAAAGCCATGTTTGATCAGTTCCTTCATTGTTTTAAACTTGCTGTAAGTTACAGCACTACAAAACGGTCACCTTCTTCAGCCAAATTACACTGGCCTTAACTACGCTTAAACTTGTACATCTCATTAAGACTAATCCTTACATAAGCCCGTGCGATATGATTTATGGATATTTATGCTGAGTTTGGTCATATACAAGTGGGTTTAGTACCCAGTGGCTGGTGTTTGACCCCTGCGGGATGGTTTCTTACCCCTGCCAGCCACCACCCTGCACGGGGGCGACCCCTTTCCCCTCTACTGGTCCTGTTGGAAGCGCGAGGGCGACTATGACGTCTACCTGTCCCTGCCAGTCTACCTGTGCCGGCGGGCAGGAGGCGTGCGTGCAGGTAACGCCAAGGCCACGCCTGTCGCCGCAGCCGTGCTGCCCGTTTGCCATGCTGTCTGTCTGCTCAGTGTGCTGGCATCATCTTCCTCACCTGTGCCACCACCGCATGCCCTTAGCTCTGGCTGACCAGCTGGACTAACATGCAGTGGCTAGAGTGCCCCACTTCTTTTGTGTAATGCTTTTTTTCTCTCTTTCTCTCCCTCTCTCTCCCTCTTTCTCTTTCTCTCTCTCTCTCTCCCTCCCTCTCTCCCTCTCCCTTTCTCTGTGCTCCTGCTAAGCTGCATGTCTGTGGCACTAAATCAGCAGCACGTGAGCGGTACTGTGCCACTCTGTTAGCAGTACATTATAAAGGGCCTGTAGTGCTGCAAGAGCCCTGTGTGGGGGGGGGGGGGGGGGGGGGGGGGGGGGGGGGGGGGGGGGGGGGGGGGGGGGGGGGGGGGGGGGGGGG
>JAOXYF010000008.1:10463066-10477120 GCA_028565775.1 Sternarchorhynchus goeldii
TGAGGTCACATACTGATGTTGGATGAGAAGGCCTGGCTCTCAGTCTTCGCTCTAATTCATCCCAAAGGTGTTCTATCGGGTTGAGGTCAGGACTCTGTGTAGGCCAGTCAAGTTCTTCCAGACCGGACTCTGCCATCCATGTCTTTATGGACCTTGCTTTGTGCACTGGTGCACAATCATTTAGATGGGTAAGCGAATACTTTTGGCAATATAGTGTATCTTCTGGCCAACTTACCTGCTAATATCTCATTATTCCTGGAAGAACTTACCTTTGTCTGTCACACGAGTTACTGCCATGACCATAATAGGAACCCCAACGGCAGATGACAGAATCCAGATGCAGACATTGATGATTTTTGCTTTGAAAGGTGTTCGGAAATCAAGTGCCCTCACTGGATGGCACACTGCAACGTAGCGGTCTACGCTCATCATGGTCAGAGTGAAGATGCTGGTGAACATGTTGTAGTAGTCAATAGCAATGACCACTTTACATAGTAGCTCTCCAAAAGGCCAGGTATTCATCAGATACTTGGCACTTTGGAATGGCAATGTGCTGGTGGCCAAGGCATCTGCCAAAGCCAGATTAAAGATGTAAATGTTGGTTGCAGTCTTCATCTTTGTGTACCTGTTGAAGTACCATGAAATGGTTGATGTAAGAAATTTTTTGTTAATTACAGTTTAAAACTAATTTAATTTTGTTGGTTACAGAAAAAATAGACACTGATATATACATTAAAATTTGATATTGAGGAAGGGAAGATTGAGTCAGTGCATCTGAAGTTCCTTGTTCCATTTTAGCTCTCGAGTCTCAAACCACTGTATTAGAAACACTTACCTTGTATCCATACTCACTGGTCCCTTTGTATGAGACACACCTATCTCTGTTTTACATATTTTATATATGTTGGCACTGGCAATTTGTGAGCCATCCTCTACCCAATTTTTAACTAGTGAAACACTCCTTTCTAAATATTCCAGTGGCAGACAATTCTCAATACAATACTGAAGGTCATTGGGAGGTTGACAGAGATCTGCCATCTGAATATGTCCAGCCTGCCGTAGTCCTATAGTCAGAGATTACACACTGATGAAGGACTAGAGAATCGATATCACAAACTGGCAATGCCAACAGATGGGCTATATATTATAAATTTTACATTTAAGGCTATAGGTCTTTATTTTCTTTTCTTTTTTTTGAATGTGGGACATTCATAGATTATTTCATGCATTTATTGGTCAATAAATCCTGAATCCTGAAAAGCAGATTTGATATATATTTTGATCCTGTTGTAATTATAAACATATTCTGCTGTCAGAGTGGCTGGCTACACGCTATTAATTAAATTTTTATGAAATTGAAGAAAAGTAAACATTTGCATAAAAATATGCCTTAAAAGGTAATACTATTTAATCATATTTAAAAAAAATACAGGTTTGTCTTATTTTATAAGGAATGCAGACTAATCATATTCAGTCAAAGAATGTACATTAAGATAACCTTGATACATTTTAATAGGCAGAGGTTTGGCCATTTTAAAGTGACTGTACTTACAGCATGCCTAGCAGTATCAAGCGTGTTGTGAACAATGCAGCAGTTTGCAAGACAGCCCTCCTAATGACAAGCTTTTATCTGATTACTTCTCCACTCATTCTCTGCTCTGTCATTGTGTAATGATCACTTCCTAATTAGCTGTTGGGAAACCTTGTGCCTCAACCTGGCAACTGCGGACAGCTAACAAGACTGAAAGATTTGTCTTTGCAATTTCTGAAACCATGGCTCATTCGATCAACACTTCAAACCACAGCCAAGACCACACACACACACACCTTACAAAATGTCGCACTACATGAAAAAGAAATCACTTCATCCCAAATTAAACTCTTGTCAAAACTGTATTTTTACATCAAAACTACACATATCAAATGAACAGCTTGTTCTACACAACTACATACTGATGTGATAAATGGAAAACATTACTAGCATTACTGCTTATGTGTTTTTGTATGTTTCAGTGTGCACAGCAGTGTGCTGTAAAGGTCTATCATAGTATTCATACCTGTATGTATTTTCATAAATATACAGGCTGTTTATACTCAATACTTATACACCATAAACAATTACAAGAGAAATATTTTGCATGAACACTAATTGCAACTTATTGACATCAGGCAATGCTCACGCTGTTCAGACAGCAGGTACCTGTAACAGGTAGGCTGGAGTGCCAGCATGCGGCCAACAGAAGAAGTCAATGAACCAGGAACTTGTTAGGGCTCATTAGCCTGATCCCCCTCAGGTGGCTCCTCCTTATATATGCAGCTTCACAAAGCAGTCTTAGTGTATGTCATGCATATGCAAGCTCACTGGTAAATGATATTGTTGTTTATTGGTTATCTCAAGTCTTTTCTTTTCCCTGTTCAGTGAGGGACTGTTGTCCCTTGTGTCTTCAAAGCTGTGTGTTTCAAAAGCTGTGTTTTCTCGTGGAAGTTACCACCAGTCCTTTCACCAGTCCTCTTTGTCTGTGTCTTATCCTGTCAACCACCCCCAACTCTCTGGTTTCAGCCAGCGCTGAGTGTCTGTAGTTTAGACCCTTATGAAGGGGTATGCATTGTGTGTGATGTAGTGTTCACAGACCTTCCAGTGCCCTGCTGAAAAGAACTTTTCAGTAGGAATGGAGAGTAAGAGGTGAAATATCAAAAATCATGTGTACTCAATAGTACTTGCTGATACTTGCTAAAGTGTAATAACTCAGATTAGGCTGGAACTTCTCCCCAGCCTTCCTGAAACCCAACCCATAGTTGTCTATATGGTCAATCAAAGTAGCTTAGATCTCACTGATGGTGGTTGCTCTTCTTTGTCCTCTTCCTTCAGTATTGGCCTCTACTGATAACCAAATTATCTGGAGTTTACCTGGACTCATCTGGAATGGTGTCTTGATTAGGGATGAACAGTGAGGCTGGCACATGGTTGTGGATCAGGCAGTTTGAAATGTGGATGATTTATTAGATAATGCCATATTTTACTTGAATAATCTTCTTAGACATGCATGCTTTTTAAATAATACTAATTTACAAAACACTACCATTTTGATTATATAGATTTTTTGTACATTTGTTTCATTATGCTGAAAGCATGTTCCATCTGCAAATTTCTACTTCTTGGTTTCCATGTAAATTTAGTGTAATTTAAATTCCACCTGTAATATGCCAATGATTTCTCTCAAAGTTCTTTTTGGTAAAGACAAACCTTCAGTGATTTTAGCATGTATCTTTTTTAAATACAGTATGTCAGTCAGACTAAAATTATATGGTATCATGATTCATAATGGTAGATTGCAATGTGAATGGTTCTGAATACAGTGGATTGAAGGAAGTAATAATCTTTTTTGTTTGTTTTTTGCTCACTCTATCTCTCATAACTCTCCCCACTCTTTTATCTGAACTCAAAAATCCTCTACCAAGAAGCGTCTGTGAAAAGACATCAGTGAATGAAGCACATCCACTCAACTGCACTTATGGAAAACTGTCTTTCCTTTTGATATTCTTATGATGTGCTCCATTAAAACTTTGGTTTGAAGCCAAAATCTCAGTTTGAAATATTTTGGGTGTCAAGTGCCCTGTCGGATGCAAATGAGAATGTGGTAGTCAAGTTAGCAGAAGTAATGTGTGTAAGGAGGATAAAACCGCCTAAAATATCAGAAGACAGGACAGTGGAGCGTAGCACTGCAAATGATGGCATGACCACGTAGCCCATCACTATACATGAATCAAGTCTAGGTAAAGCTCTGGCCACGTGACCTGTTTATGTATTACGTTTGTACTGCAGTTCACTGACAGCACTTTCCATTTGACATGAAAAGCCACATTTAATAAATATTTGAATTTTTTTCAGAATGAAAAAACCAAAATGAATGTTATACATTACACAATATCAGGAAGTAAAGAAGCTAATAATAGAAAACATTTGCCTGTTGTATCACAGCAATTTTGCATCAGGTGTTTTTATTGTGTTATTTGTTTGTTTGTTTTATATATATCTTTCCATTTTAAAATAATATTTCCATTTTTTTCTTGCAAGAATGATCAGCTGCCTTTTAATGTTGTATGTGGAAAAAGAAATTGAACTCCCACAGGCGAAGAATGGAGTCTGAGAATGCAATAAATCTTTCTCTCCGTTTATCACATCCCACCCATCACTCTCTTATCACCCTGTCATTATTTTCTCTGAGGTCCCAATGCACAGTTGGTTTTTCCAACGTGAAGTCATCACTGAGTGACTGTAGCCTTTGGCAGTAGCCTACCATATGATATCAAAAGCCCTGAGAACGAATTAAAGCTTTAGTAAATTATTCTTTGTGTGCGTGTGTCCGTCCGTATAATGATACGAGCGCTGATAACGAACGTTCCTCTATCTGTCTTATAAATGTATCTTATGTAACTTTTCACTCAGTTAAAACCTTATCACTTATCACGATTATATTCGTGTAGCTCACACTAAACGTCTTTTTGTTAAACGCATGTAAACGGCGCACTACACTGCTACTGAAGTTAGGCAAGTAGTCGTCTTGACTCAATTGAAAAGTCAGTTTTACCGTGTTAGATAATAAAAAGATTTTCAAACAACTGTGCAGTGTAAGTGCAACGGCATTCCTGCCCACTATTCTTACCTGACAACACCATACATAACAAGTACATTTCCAAGCAGTCCCACCACGCAGATCACTGAATAAAGCGCGGTTATGGAGATGGCGATAACGATAGCAGTGGTTCCGCCCATAGCGCTCTGTTCGGTGTTTTGGCTGTTGTTGAGCTGAAGTCCGGACGGTTCTTGCAAAAAGTTACTGTTATAGGGCATCGCTGAATAGAGGTAATCAAAAACGCTTTCGGTCACCGCTGGTGGAAGATCCATTGTGGAACGGTACGCTGCCCTCTTATAAAAATGTTTAAGGTGTATTTTTTAGTAAAAAAAAAACGTAATTCCAGTGTTGCGATGTTTTCGTTATTCTGTCTCCGCTGATGTGACAGAGGACAAGGGCGTGGAGAAAATTCTAGCAGGCAGTAAATTCATTCAGCGGATGCTTCTCTACCTAATAGGCTCCGTTGGCTGTGGTGGGTGTGCAGTTTATATACGCTCAGTGCAGAAAGGTTTTTTTCCCGCGCCAGGACACTCAACGCCTTCTCCGTTGTCTCCTCCTGTTGTTACTCATTAAGCCACCTTTTACCTTAAAACAGTATCACGTGTGACTGAAAAAAACAGGTTTCTGTTAAAAATATGAGCGATGCTTTAGTTTCCATATATTACTGTGTGAAAATAAATCGATATACTTAACAATTTTGCGTTATATTTCAAACAAAACAGTCCAGCACTAGTTGGAGACTCTCGCCAACAGTTACTCTCATAGCGTTATAGTCTAGTCCTAGAACCCAGTGACATTTCACATCAAGCGTCCAATATGAGGCCTGCCATGTTGTGCTCCCGCACTCCCCAGTAATTCCTCTCCAACGTACAGTTCTGTCCTTGCGAATGAATAGGGAGGGGTTGGATGTCAAAGACTTGGACTGAAATGCTCATAAGACCTTGACCAAGGTGCTGAATTCTCTGCATGTGTTGTCCTCCATAATGAAGTTCTACATGAGTAAAAAAAACCAAAAAAACAAATTTACTATAATGTATTAATGTAAACTATATAACTGAGGCAAATATTTAACATCACCAAAGATGACATTGAGTCCAGACACCTAGGGTTGGTTGTATGCATTTCCACTTACATACAGTAGCTGATCAGTTTCAAAGCTACAGGCTTGGATAACTCTGAAGACATAAAACTGTCAGCTTATAATATGAGATGGATGTTTAAAATCACCTCCCACTGGTGTCATGGTAATATAGCTGCGTGGAAATGTCTGCGGAGACTGAGCTGAATAATGAATTATTAAATGGGAATATGTGTGGATAAGTGCTTGATTTTTACTGGGGGATTTTCCTGTTAGCACTTTCCTCAGCACTCTGCTGAGAAAACAGAGAAATGTTTCTTTTCAAGGTAAAATAATATTCTTAGCAGTCTAATTAAGGCTTTCAGTTTGCTGTTAAGATGTTATTCCTGCGTGTAGAACATCTTCCACTCTGTGGCCCCTCACTGTTGATGCATTAATTACTTCAAATGAATTAGTTTTCCTTTCTGCAGTTATCATCCTTCTCAGCAGCCTTAACTTCTATTGCTTTGTCTTTAGTTTATCATACACTTCTGATCTTTGTCAGTAAGAGCAAATGATATGGGAATGAAGGGCGTTATTATGGATTTGATGGCATTACGTGGACATTTCACAACTGATAATAATGGTTCAAAGTGGGAATTTAAATCAGACATTTTGAACTCAGGAATATCATTTATGGATGTGAAGCTATAGGGTGTACCCAAATGCAATGCTATGCATTTATGCACATTTTTACTGTCAGACAGTAAAAACCTCTCTTGTGCACAGTGTAGTTTGGGTATATCTGTATCATTTAGACTCCTGTTATGAAGTTTCTGGAATTACAAATATTGATTAAAATATATAAATTTCAAGGCTCATAATCAATTAATGGCCTTAAAGTATTACATAACTTTTCACCTTGCTAGTGATGTCACACTTTGGTGGGATAAAGGTTCTATGTAACATGCATGAAGCAGTTTGCAGGTGTTTAAAGGTAAAGTATGTGATGATGAACTGGTTTATCTGAGGACCCATGCATGGTAAGACATGGGTCTCACTTCATTATCACTAATGTAAGGAACACAACAATCCACGAATGCTATTAGCATCTAATCATTTTCCCCTGCTCCTCTCAATAACAGAGGTAATGAATTCTGGCTTTTTGGAGCTCTACAGAAAAGACACTCAAAGTCCTCTACATTTATTTTGAAAGCCTTTTGAGTCTTTGCATGTTATTTTGTTTTGATGGACACAATCTGTTATTATGTATATGAGGTTTATATGAGGATAGGAAAGATTTAAAGGTCACGTTGAATACACTTTCATTTTCCAAACGAAGCACTCTGCAACCAGCTGCAGCCCAATATTTAATTTCCTCTCTGAAAAGTAATGACTAATAAGCAAGTTCTAATGCTCTGAGAGCAGTGTTGCAGTTGGCATCATTGGCTGTCACAATATTGCAGTGTTTTCAAAGAGCTACAATGAATCATCATATATTATAGTACTCATATTCTAAATCCTTTAAATGGGTTTCAGCCGAAGTAAATACAATGTTGATGGCCATCGATATTGATGGTTGTCAGTTCTTACCAACATGTTTATTTCAGCAAAACCACAGAACCTAAAGGTTAGGAATAGGAAACATTCTGGAGGCCCTATTGTATCCTTAAGGTCAAAGTTCACTCAACTTATACTTTTAATGTTTCTGTATATTGTATTTTATCTATTATTCAAAGCTAAGCACACCCAGTCTTTATTTGCCAGTAAGAATACTGTCCAATTATTTTTATCTGTCCTAAATGTCTTTTCTCGTCTGTTTTCCATGAATTGAATTCCCTTGGAGAAGGCGACTCTTTGTGTACAGGCAGAACTAATGCATCTGGATGTGACTTCCCCCAGGGTTCAGCTGTGGTGGTTGAATTATCCCAGGAGGGAACACAGCATTAGAGCCAGGGATGAATGAGCCTGCCTGTGGGGAGTGATTAGCTGCCTGTTCTCCTATTAGAGCAGTGCTCTCAGCATCACGGAGCACACAGAGCCTTCCAGTCTCTTCCTGACATGAGCGTGTCCATGGTGACACTTCACTCCCATTGGCTCGTGTGGATGCAGCTGCATGAGTCGACTCGTGTTGACCGTAAGTCGTAGGTTCTTGTCTGGACAGAAGTGAGGACATTTTCATTTAAATAGATTCGATTACTTATATTAAAATCTCTAGTGGTTGCACAAGATACATCAGCAAACGGCTGTTAAGACTGGCAGTGGTTACATTGCCAAAAGCCTGACCATGCCTAACAGAACAGCAGATCAGGAAAGAACATGATGATTTTCAGTGGCCAGGCTTCCTCACAACAAAGTCATTAATGCTCAAGTAGCAGCCTATTTATATTAATAGGACACTCTCTCCACTCTGATAATGCACTCTGCTCAAGAGCTACATTGCAATATGTGGGAGTCATCATAGGCTTTTATTAGGCTTTACCGTGTCCTCATTTCACTTAAGCACAAGCTGCCTCTAATCTGCCTCTCACTGAAATTTCCGTTAGTTTTCATGAGTAGTATTTTTGTTTCCATGGGTTATTATTTTTAATGGGGTGGTTGTCGTTTAGTTTTAGGTTATCAGCAAACGTGACACATGATTGCGGTTTGTTTACACCACCACAACAATGAAACAAATGTCTTCTGAACAGGAGTGAAGAAAGGCTCTTGTTTCCATCTCTCCTGACTGAACAGTGCGGTTTGAAGGGTCACATATGGTTCAATGGACACAAAAGGCATTAAACCAAATGCTTCTACACACTTTCACCAGAAACATACAGATGTAGTATTTCACATTCTCAGACAGCAGGCTACAAACACATGTTCATTCAAAAGGGTACATTTTATTAATATCACAGAAATCAAGCATCGTGTTCCAGAAGGCACACAGTTCCAGGACAGCAGGCAGTTCTGCAGATGTCATGCCACCGCAAGCCACTGTGGCAAAGCAGAGGATGGAATCGCTCAGCACAAGAATACATAAATGCCCACTGGGCTAAACATTTCACTATATTTCTGAAGCCGTCTTTTTTTTTTCCTTTTTTCATTGTATTTATGAATTATTTATTTAAATTTTTGCATTGTGGTGGCTGCACTTGTATGCAAAAAGTGATTGTGTAGTAGAAAGGAAACCATATTGTTACTGTTACTCCTATATCTGCTCCATAGCTGTAACTTCACAAGGCTTATCCTCCTGCCAGTGCTTCCAGAGAAATTGCTGTCAGAGTGAACACAACAACAAAGAAATACATTGCAATTCCACATTAACTTGTGCTCAGTCAAGCACGAGTGTATTGTGCTGTCATACAGGCTCACCCCACTATTCTCTAATATTAAACTTGAAACATCACAGAATAACCTCCTCTAGGATCAAGTATGTGAAGTACTATTCAACAGTTATACCACCCCTCATACTCAAAACATTACAGGCTTTATTAATGTTCACTTTGCTTTCCTGTCTTTTTCTCTTTCTTTCTTTCTTTAATTTTTTCTCCTTCAGGTGATTTATTTACATTCGAATCGCTCTCGGTGTTCGTCCACTCTGAACGATAATTGCTTCGTCCGAGACGCCCTCTGTGAGGTCACTGCAGTGGCACTGCAAATGCATGTCAGCACTGTAATGGATTTAGTGTCAACGAGGTTTGGAGATGAGATGAAATCCACAGGGCGAGCAAAATGTGAACTGGTGTGCTTGGGGATGAATGCTTAAAACAGAGACACATTAACAGAAGTACAAATCAGCGCTTCACACACGGGAGTTCAGAAAAGATGGGATCAGATTGCTTTAGATGGGATCATGGGATCAGATTGCTTTAGATGGGATCATGGGATCAGATTGCTTTAGATGGGATCATGGGATCAGATTGCTTTAGATGCTTCATGTTCTGCAGTGCTTCACTCGTTTCACCTACGCACACCTACACAGTTCGTTTTTTTTTGTCCGTGCTTTGCCTCATTTCCGATCGGCTTGAGCTCATCAAGAACATTCGGGAGCAGCTCATCATCACTGTGGAATTCAGAAAAGTGAGTTTAATTGGGTTTGCACACTAGGAATCCCATGTAAATACTTGAATGGCTCCACTCAATCTTGTTTTGCCCAACCTCTGCAGTTATTCAGTTTCCTAGAAAGGAAAAGAAACTCATATACAATGAAGTCCACAAGGGAATTGCCTTCGCTTACAGTTGTAATTACAGTGGAGTCAGGAAAGGTAAAGCGTAAAGACTGTTCCCATGGCACATAAGTTACATATTAAATAAGAAGACCGTATACTTTATGCTCTAATAATTGTATATATACTTATTTTGTCAGCCTGTGTTCATGAAAATATTCATGCAATTGTTTAGCAGTGTCAGCAATATCTTACTGCAATATGAGAACGATGAGGAACCCTGGCTGCACCTGGTTCAGTATAACATGGCTTCATATTCACTATAAAGCCAAGCTGAACTGCCTTTAGATCTAATCTGGTTTACAACCAGATTAGATCTAGTTGCGAATTCAATGGTACGTTAATGTCTGTCTAGCTTACCCTGACACTGCACACTAATATTTTTCATGCATATAAAATCTTAGATTTTTTTTTTTTACACTTAAGCAAAGGATTCCTGAAACCACTTTGTCTATTTTGCAATAATTAGAGAAGAGCAAAGGTTTAGTCTCATTGCTATGTGATATGTTTTCAGAGGATCTACAATAGTAAAATGCATTGCCTAAAGTCATGGCATAGCAGCATATAAGATGATTATTAAATGTCGTTACCTCAGGGGTGGCTTGGGAATGTCCTCACCTGTATAAGTTGTGAGGTGTATACTCTTGTGAGGGAGGTTGAGCACTGTCCAGCTTGCTCATGGCAAGGCGATGTGAACTATCAGAGTTTGAATGATACTGGGTGCCAGACAGATGGCACATTTAATTTCTAAAGCTGTGAAGGCATTTATCTGAATCCATCACAGAAGGCATCACCATCCACAGTGGACATCGCAATGGCCACCAGTGGGTGCTTAATGATCGTGATCGCCGGTGTTTGGCTAGAATCGTCTGTGCGAGCAGAGAAGCAACTGGTAGAAATCACATCGATATTCACTGCAGGAGACCACACGTATATCCCTCAGGTCAGTGTCGTTCTTTAGCTTCCATTGAACATGGCAGCAGAAGACCCACCAGAGTGTCTTTTTTAATACCACGGCTTTGGACACAGCACCTCATCTTGTGAAGGTGCTAACTGGACCCTAGAGGATTGGAAACACGTGGTGTGGTCCAATGAGTGGTGGTACCAATTATTTCTGGCTGATGGTAGGATTCACGTGTGGCGGAGACTCCATGAAACCATGGACTCCATTTGTCAACAAGGCACTGTGCAGGCTGGTGGAGATTCCAGAGTGGTGTGGGGTGTGTTCTCAAGGTAGGAGTTGGGTCCACTGGTCCGTCTAAATGTCACTGACCAGTGCACACTAAATTTCACTGCTTGGTGACCATATACAGCCCTCATTATGTACCCCTATAATGATGGGCTATTCCAGCAGGATAATGCACCGTGACATCAGGCCCAAATTGTCCAGAACTGGTTTGAGCAGTATACTGGAGAACTCTGATGAATGGTGTGGCCTGCACATTCCCCTGACATGAATTCCCTGTAAATACCACAGAGCTGTGGATGGCTATCCAGATGGCATGGTCCAACATTCCTCCAGATGTCTTCTGTCCACAATCGATGCCACGATAAGTTGCTGCATTTTTCCAAGCTAGAGGGAATCCTCTGACTTTTGGCATGTGAGTGTATAACTGATATGATGAGATGATCATTAGATTGGATTGGACACTTCAAGGAAAATATGCACAGAAGCTTCAACTGGTTACAGTAGTATTTGTTACAAGTAGTTAAAATTGTTACAGTAGTACATCTGATTTATATTAGTTCAAAAGAATATAAATCACACCAGTTAAATGGCATTAACTGAACATGAATATACAAATTGCATACACTGTACTTCATCAAGAGACATTACTGCATTATGTCAGAATATCAGAAAACGAAGTAATTTTCATGAATATAAAATTTAAGTTTTAGTACACCACTTGAAGAAAATGATTGTGACTTTCAGTAGATATGATTTCTAATAAAAGAAATCTCAAAGGAGGATATTATTAAAAACATTACCTATTTTCTTCCATATGTTTATATATTTTCAATATACACTTTTCCATACTTAATGAGCCGTCTTTGTACTGTACTTAATGGGCTCTGGCTGATTAACAAGTGTCTTTACTGGAGGTGAATTCTGAAGTGTTCACAAGCATCTTGAACTGGTTAATGTCTATACAAATGCCACAAACCTGACTGGATGGTGCGCTCCACTTTACAGCAGGACAATGACTGTAACCACACTGCTATGAGGAGAAACGTTTGTAAACCCTTTGGCTTGTATCATCCTCTGAAATAACTTGATTGGACCACAATGTAGTGGAACAGAATAAAGAGCAGGTAATCAAAACTGGGTGTTTTTTTATTCATTTATTCCATCACTGTTTTGCCAGGAAGAATATTGGTTGCAGATAAGGTTTTTGGTAGTATTTGCATTGTTTTTACAAATTTTAGATACAGAAGGTTTGCGGAAACATTAAATGTAAATAATTATATAGAATATTTGACATCTACTATGTACAACAGTGAAAATGCAAAGGAATAGCCAGTAGTTTTTAATTAAGAAGTGTGTAGTTTGTTCTTAGAAAGATGTAATCAAAGATGGGCATTTCATGCATAATTTCTATGCAAAAATACAATTTTTAGAGGACACTCAAATGTATTTATTTTCTAAGAGTTATGGTGTTTTGTAGCTTGTGTTTTTAGTTTTAAGGAAATTAGCAAGTCTCGGAAAACGTCAAAATTGCTCAATCAAAGTCTTAGGATAATGGGCTAATTGATGGCAAAGAAATACAACCAAAAAATGTTTATTTCATAATATGTTATGGATATACCCTCAATTTAAAGTTTCTGCACTTTAATCAGTTTTATTTCAAATCTATTGTGTACATCATTAAGACTGAATGTTACTGACCTTTAGGAGTGTTTATGACACCACAGGCCTGATGGTTCTGTGGAATTACAGCTGTATTTTTAAAACAGTTACTACAATTCTTAAATCAGTCTTTCCTATTACAGCAATATAAACAGTGCTTATTTTGAGTAGTATAACTGTAGTGTAGTTCTCATTCTTATTTTCTTCTCAGCATTTTACTGGCTAATCCTATGCAGCTTGCCCGCTACAGTTTCTGTTTATAGCAATTGCTGTAACAGAAAACAAATCTGTTAATAGAGGGTACTTAATCATTTATAAGGTCCAAATTTAATATTTAAAACTTTCAGATGTTGGCAAGCTAACTTTTTAGGGGTATAGTTTTGCTATTTCCCCAGAGAACAACTATCATTACTCTTCAGCAATACTGACTTATGGTTAAAAGTTTTAACAGTATTGTGAAAAATGATTTACTACAGGAGAGACCACAGTTAATCAGGTTGGAGTGTATTTGAGAACAAGGCACAGGTCCATGGGGAAATATTGCAGAATATCTACAAGGGCTCAGTGCTTTGTCTCAGTAAAATGATTTTCTGGGTTGCTCAATAGTATTTTACAGAAATAAAGAAATCTGCACAGGAAATATGGTTTTTTTTGTTTGTTTTTCATAACAATTATCATCTGTCAAATTTACATGGCAAATTTTCTGAACAGTTACAGAAAGCAAAGTACATTATGAATCCACACCATGCTAATCAACGACCAATGAATGGAAGATAGTAATGATTGTATATTTCAGTATGCATGCTAAATTTGAAGCTGCAGTATGTAGTACGTGTATGTGGTAACTGCCAACATGAAACATTCAATAAATTGCAAGGATCTGTATAAGGATCCTAGTAAAAGGGAGGGAGGGGGCTGCTCCTTTACCACACAGAAATAGTTTTTGTTTTGAAGTGCACTTTTGAGCTGTGAGGATAACTATATGTGGCCAAATCTAAGCTGACACAGTCATCTAGCTATGTCATTAAGAACTACACCAGTATCATCTTAAAAATGCATTACAATGTGAAGACAGGAAGGTCATCCTTGAGCAGTCCTCCATTTCATTTCACTGTCAACTGGCTATTATGGGCAATGATAAGATTAATAATAAAACGTAAGGCCTCAAAGCTAAAAGGGCATAATTTAACACAATCAATTGTTTTAAGGATAGCAGAAGGGCAAAGAACAGAGTCAGAGCTAGAAAGCATGGTGCTTATTAAGGCTCAAATCTAGAGACAGGGGCATCATTAGCCCTGGTCTGCATC
>JAOXYF010000008.1:10485651-10506196 GCA_028565775.1 Sternarchorhynchus goeldii
TTTTTTCACTTCAGGTTGACGTTTAGGAATACGAATATGAGGAGGAATAGGAAGGTAAAGGTGGAGAGGATAAGGACTGTGAAGACCAGAAGCTTCTCTCCTGCATAAATAATGTTAAAACACACTCATGGCACCAACACAAGGCAATCACTGAATAAATAGCTGAAATCTAAGTTAGAAGAGACTCTGTATGTTACTATTTGCCTGTACTTAATAATCCAATTAACATTTACCTGGTTTTGAGTCAGCTATGTTGACCCAGTCTTGCATAGATATTTTTAAAAAGTCTAACCTCTCTTTCTTTACTTCGGTGGATGGACGCCTTGGATGAGCAGGAGGGTGGAGGGGAGGAGGAGCTGGGAAAAAATCAACGGGAGCTTCTCTCCTAAATGGAAGTGTAATCATTCAATTTAAAACCACTCACAAAGCTATGGGAAAGTAACCTCATGCCGCATGCTGGAAGGCCAATAACCGGTGCATTGGACCTCATTTTATGACTACTTCATTATACTTATAGATAGAAAGTAGGTTTACATAAAGTCACACATGAGAAAATGCAAATGTTACATCCATTTATATTAGATACGATAATGGCTATTGCATTTTTAAGATTTTATCTTAGAGTTTTCATCAGAATTATGTACACACATTAAACATTGCATACACTGAGCAAAAGCACACTGCCCTAAAACTGCTTCATGTGATTGATATTCAGCTACTATATGATTAAAAATCTTATTCAACTGAAGATGCTTTGTCTTCAATCAAAGCAGAACTAGAGGAACTGAATCTTCATGTCATGCTATGAACACCAGCCCTAACCTCTCCTTCTTCACTTCTGCAGGACACTTGAGAAGAGAAGGATGAGAAGGTAAAGAAGGGGAGAAAACGGTAGAGTCCAAAGCCTCAACCCTAAAGAAAGCATAAGAACTCTTAGAACTTGTGACTTTCACTGCTGATGAACCAAAAGCTCCATAAAGCAGGAGGCCTCTCACCTCCCCCTCTCCTTTGCATGATTACTGATGGGTTTCTCTTTTCTGTGGTCACTTTCTTGCTTTTCTTTCCTTTGCTCCACCTCTTTTTTTTCTTTTCTGTGTTTGTCAATAAGCTTCTTATGAGAATCTAAACAGGACTTTGGGCTGGCACGAAAAAAGGGGTTTAGATATTACATGTGTGCTTCCCTCTCTTTACTCTTCATACAAGGTAGTATAAAATCATAGTTTGTCTACAGAGTGCTAAGCTTTTACTTTCACTTAAAATCTGCACGACTGGGATGGGCACATGCTTCACGTTTACCTTGACTCTCTGTCTGGAGAAGGCTCACTGGGCGATTCTGTTGGCTTACTGGCCTCACTTTCATTCTTCAACTCATTTGGTCTTTCAGCTTTGTGAGAATGGGTAGATTTTGACAGGGATATTATAACGGAGACATTTTACTAGATGCATTTTACTAATATGTGTTGCTAATTCCTTAATGCAAATATATACATGAACACTGCATAACTAACAGGTTACCAAACTTACCCAATAGCCTCTTCCAGTTTTTGATAAGAATCTTTGCAAGGGAGACAACATCTTCATCTGTGCAATGCTTTCTTACACCATTGACAGACATGCCAATTCTTGTTTCCTGGGATAAGTCAGAACATGCAGAAATATGAAGAAAGTTACAAACCATAAAATTGGCTATTTTCCTTTAATAAATAACTAAACATATTCTTCAAATGTTATACTCTATGCATACACATTTTCACCTCTAGATAACTTAATTAAACGTACCTGAAGTAGCTTAAGAGTCATATTGAAATTTTTCAACTCCTTCAACAAATCAAGAGCACCTTCCTGCGGATATAAAAAATTAAACACCGAACCAATTACAAAACTAATGGAAGGTCAAAAGTATTAATTAACCTAAATGTCACATTGTGTATTAAAATATATATATGCATTCTTTTCCCTTCTCTTCCTTTTGAGTCTCAGTGTCGCGCACGAGTAAGTAAACATTTCGGGACACCCAAAAAGCGCGTGAACTTGTTGGCACCCAGTCGACATGTTACCGCCTCCGCGACCTTGTGTACCTTCAGGAATCGTGCGCAAACCTTTCAGCATAAAATGCGTAACATATACACAAATCATTTAGACACATTTAAAATGAAACATGTCTAGTTATACAGTAAGCCATTTGTCACCGTGCACCCAACCCCTAAAAGGAACTAATGAAATCTGTACAGTCTTGTCAGACACCTGTTTGCGTTTCCCAAACTGAGCGTCGATGGTCCATGTAAGCGTGCTTCTTTTCACAGCAGAGAAAGGAGAAAATGTGTGCATCCATTAACGCTGACCAATACACGCGAAAAAAGCACACCAAACAGTCATTAGAATAATATGTGTAAACCTTCAAAGGAAAAAAGTGAAGCCAACGTCAAAATAAATGTCTTACCGTGTTATTTCTAGACACCATCTTGTCTAGCTTTTTAGCGATCCGTACTAGGTCTTCCTCTCGTGTCATTATTTACGCATGGGTTATGCTTAAATTACAAGACTGGATGAAGTTAGAGGACTTTATGGCATGTAAAAATTACAAACACACGAAATGTAAGAAGTTTTGTTCCCAATTTAAACTTGTTTCTGCACTGTCCGTTCGACCAAGGGGCGGGACTTAGCGGCGCAAGCCAGAAAGACAGTCAGAGTAGTCAAACCATCTGGTCAAAATACTCCGGACTCATGACAACTGCTAAGAATAGATAGTAACATGGTCGTCGCTGGTTTTAAACGAATACTGACAGGAGAACTGAAAAAATCTGTGTATAATATAAAACATCTCGCATATCTAAGATCTTTCGTACGTCCCCCACAGTGTAAGGCCACACTGTGCTGAATTTGACTTTCTCAGCATTTTCGGTGAGTGCATGAGACCATAAATATCGTCTTGGGGAAAAACTTGCTTTCGTTGAACAACTGAATTCCCTGCCGTGCGAGTGAAAATATAATCCCGCTTTCAGTTACTGACGTACAACTTCCGCTTCTGGAAAATATTCGTATTAGGAAAGTCGTAGTATGTTATTTAAAACGACAGTTGTGCCGTAGCTAAACAGGTGTTCCGTAACTGCCCAGCAGATGGCAGCGTGGTGTCAAATATCATCCAAGTCCTCTTCGAGGGTTGAAACTTCAGTGCAGGCCCTCTCGCCATTCTATAACGTTTCACTAAAGTGTTTACTTGTCATTTTTAAACACTTTTGAGGTAAGTTTTACTCCTAACATTAAATAAATATATTCTACTTTGACTACTCCACTATACTTATATGAAACTTTGTTAATTGTTAATGTTGTTATATGAGGGAACTGAAAAATCCTGCCAGTGATTATTTGTGTTTATGTACATAAGAACTCAAGCAGTTTTAGATCCTACATTTTCGTTTGTATGAGTTTAATATACCACTGATCTTTTTGGACTACATATAGCCTAATCTTAGTAATGATTAAAACATATTACACTTTAATTCACTGTATCATTGTATATGCAATTGTTATAGGCTACTGCACTATGGGTGATGTGCTATACAGGGTTAGGGTAATTTTAAATAAGGGTTTATGCATAATTATTCCATACTGAAATCAGTACACATCTTGAAGTCTAACATAAGACTGCTGGGATGGAGATTATAAATATGGAGTGGGAAGAACTCCTATCCCCAGGCATGTGTTTTAATGCCAAGCATAACATTGCATTTCTAATTAAAAGTGAACTCAATTAGCCAACATGTAATTTTAAAAGCCCTTTATAGTATGGATGGCATGATCTTGGAACTAACAAGGTTAATTTACTATCATATCTGCTCTGAGTATTGTATACCTGATTTTCTCATTATTCCGTCTTCTCTTCTACCGCTTCCTTATCCCTGGGTACCCTCTCTTCAAATCTTCTTGGCTTGCATATCTCCTGCTAAATAAATGCATCAGCATACATTGAAAAAGTGCTGAATTACAGCAAGATTTAAGTTTTGGGAAACAGATCTATCATTAGGTACTGGGAGCATCCCACATCAGTCAGCAGCTCATGACAGAAGCAGACAGTCAACAAGTAAAATTTGCCTTGAAGGTCTGGTTTTTCAAGCCGCAGAATCCAGAGAAATTTTGGTCCTCATTTTGATTACCTCCCGCTAGAGTTTTTATGGGAAGATAATGCATCTACCAGTTGCGTGCACTGACCTACAACATCTTCTCAGGAGCCTGTGGTGTTTCCACCAATTACAGACCAAAGACTGCAGGCTCAGGCAGTTATAAAAGCTTTGAGATGACATCAGACCAGAAAATGATTTCACTGTACTGCTGTTTTTTTAGGCACTGTGCATCTCTCAAATAAAACACTGCAAAATGGAGGGGGTTGGATTGCCATAGCATGCACATCAGCTATTGGTTTATGGAGTATTACAGGATCGGAGTTGAGAATAGTTTTGGTTAGTTTGTCACGACACACATTTAGATAACAAAATTCTGTAGGAAGTTATGTTTGTTGAGGACATAGAACACCCATTCATCAAACATACCTCCACATGGCACCTGTTCTAAACTTATGCTCAGAGAGACTTCACTCAGAAACCACCACTTAACCAATAGGTATATCTGCACAGGCATCTTGATAATTCATTATTAAAATACATTTCCATTAGGCAAAGGAAAGTACAGTAATTTTTCATGTACAATGGATTCAGAAAGTATTTAGACCATTACCACACACTTTCTTTTGTTATGCATTTGATTTTGAATGGATGTAATTGCCTTATTTACCCATCTGTCTACACTTAATCACTCATAGTAACAAAACAAGGAGTTTAGAAAATAAAAATCAATGCAATACAATAGTACCATAGAAGTGCAATGGTACACAGAAGGAATGGCTCAGTGCAAACCATGGTTTGGACAACACAAGTTTGGTCTTTTATTCATTCTTGAACAGACAAGTTGTGTGAGTTACAGTTTGTTCCACCTATTATGGAATAGTCCCCCTGAGAGAGTTGGCACAGCCAGTACTGTATTTAAAGAGTAAAATGTAAACAATGAACATACACTCCCATATTTGTATGTAGGGCTAATAAATCAAAAGGTCACAATTGGATACACAATTGGATAAATTAGGTCACAGTTGGATACACAACTGAAAAGCATTTCATGTTATAAAAGTTAGAATAACTGAAATAATACAGTTATTCTAACTTTTAGTTTGTTCCACATAGGCTGCATTTCAAGCTTAATGGGGAACTTTACCAGTTTTGCAGAACTTCATCATTCAGTGGGTTAGATGGAAACAAAGTCATTGGGTGTTGTGGTGTAAAAATGCACCTTTCTAGATAGTTGGCATTACTACCAAGTCAGAATGGTTCAGTGTAATATTAGGAACCAGATATTGTGATGCCTACAGTACAGATAAAGCCATTTCACCTGTGATCCAAAATGAGTGCCTTGCTTCTTCCATTTCAGAATTATTGGGTCTGCCAAAGTGGAACCAACAGGATTATATTTAATAGTATGCACAAGAATCAAAACGCCCCCATCCCTTGATTTGCTGACTCAATTTTATTTTCAAGAAAAAAAATATTTATATCTTTGTCCTGATCATAGCATTTCCATATGATCATGAAGATCCACAAAGTTCCTATTTTTTTGGCTAGACAATGCAGTGTGTGTTGTGAGAGCTTATAGATCTAAGTGTCCTTCTAAACTCCAGTCAATTCAACTTGCAAGTGGTGGATCTCAAGGCTAATTAAAGCACACAGGATGAACTTAAGTGTTAGATCAAATGTCTTAATACATAAGAGATTTAACTTTTTGAAACTCTCTAAAACATGTTTTCGCTTTATCATTGTGTGATTAAATCTAGATTGACGTGTAAAATGGCAATCAAATCCATTCAGTATCAAAGGGGTCTGACTAATTTCTGACTACTTTTCAGCTTTTCCAGTTGATATTGAGTAGGGATTACAAGGTTCTTTATTCCCCATAGAACCAATCAAAGCAAAGTAGAGCACAGTAGCATGATAGCTAGTTCAAAACAGTGATGATAATTCACAGGTGAAAGGAGTCAGAACTCAGGTGATTGGGAATGATACAGGGGTGGTGTGGGGGGTCATGTGTTGAGGACGTGACTTTCCTTGTGATCGTTTGTCTTCCCTTAGTCATCCAAACCTGAGTATCTGGAAACAGACTTGTGACACTATCATAATCAGATTACCTCAAGATAATTGTTTCTCTTTCCAGTGTTTATGATCCTGTAACCAAACTCCTGTCTCACCAAAAGACATGATCATGCTCTGTTCACATAGTGTTTTAACATTTTGAAGAGAATTCCTTTCCTTGTGATGTGCAATATAGAGGCTTACTTGAGAGTTACATTTATCAGTATGGTGATTAGCAGAGACTTGCCTTACACTAACTGAATCAAATGTAGAAGTTTACCTAACTATGGAAAGGTTTATGCTCAGGTGTTGCGATGCATCGCGGGGCCTCTTTTATTATAGTTATGCCTTTTCTGTTTGGTTTCATTTCGTTACTTTCATTAAACACTTCAGTTGGAGACCGGCGTGGAGCTTTTCTTTCTTTTTCTGCACGTTCTTCGCCTGTGACTTGGAAATGTAGATTCCAACTGTGCCAGACCTATATTCCTTATCCTGAAGACTTACTTAACAGATGGAATAAAAGGAGTGCTCTAATCATTATCGCATAATTCAGCGGAATACAGGTATACTTGCATTTCTTTCCATCTGTGAGCCCTTACTGGGAAAATGTGAATCTAGGAAATCTTGCCAAACAAATGGAAACCCCTACAGAGCCTTCCAAGGTCATTCTCAGGTCAGGAGGAAATGGCCGGTAAAGTGAAGGTCTCTGATGTCATCAGAGAGAGGCCCACAGAAGGTGATGTCATGAGAGGCAGTGAGCCTGTTGGCAGGGTCATTAATAAACCCAGACGTGCTCCGCCCTCAAAAAGAGAATCAGTCCACAGGGGCCCTGAAGTAATCCTGGGGCTTCCTCCATTCATGAAAGATCCTTTTGTCCACTCGGCCACCTCTTTTTCCGAAGCCAAAGGGGGTTGATGCTTGGGAGACGGGGGCGTGTGCCTTGCATTCATGGTCATTTTGTTGAGACTGTTTTCCAAATCAGTCATACCTCCTCTAGATGAAGGAACCGCAAGTGC
The DNA here is from genome assembly GCA_028565775.1 of Sternarchorhynchus goeldii. Classification (NCBI taxonomy): domain Eukaryota; kingdom Metazoa; phylum Chordata; class Actinopteri; order Gymnotiformes; family Apteronotidae; genus Sternarchorhynchus; species Sternarchorhynchus goeldii. The sequence continues at coordinate 10,492,841 of JAOXYF010000008.1, forward strand.
AGCAATATTAAAAAAAATCATAGTTGGTGCAAACTTTTACATTAATACCAAAAGGCAATCAGAACTAATCATCATAGCTGGAGATTTGTAACGCCTATGATGCTTATATTGCTTTTGTCGTTGATATTAATATAATGTCCCTAATAGACTTGTCTACATTATAAAAATGTAGGAACCTGTAACAGTGTAGCTGTAAGTGACCAAATAAACAGTAAACACAAATAAAATACTTGACTGACTTTACTGACCAAGATACTTGCTAGGAATTGAGACTAGATTTTCTTTAAGCTAAGTATAAAGAAAGGAAAATCTTGCATAAAATACAGAGGACACAATTTCTACCTCACTTCTTTTTAACTTACTTAATATAAAACATAAAATGAGTGATCCTACCTTTTTCCTGACACAGGGCCTTGCAGTATTCTTCTGGTCATAAGATTGCACTCTTCTGGGCTCAAACTACTGTTGCATTTGCTGAGATTTGCTGAGCACAGCCCTCCTTGGAGGTCACAGCCCCAAATAGCCTTATCACCACAGGTACAGCCTGCTAGAAATTTGGCAATAGAGTCAGTAGGTTGAATTGATCTTCAGATTCTCAGTGTTTATTTGTGAACATGAAGTATCTTCAGAACGATTTTAGTATGAGGATCAGGGTGCTATTGTAAGGTCAGGTAGTCAGATTAACAAGACAGAGTTAGATAAGACTTAATGAGAGAGAGAGAGGAGAGGAGAGAAGTGAGGGAGATGGACTGGAAGATGGGGGATGAGGCCTTAAAAGCCTCAGCTTGTAGTGTGTTAAAACCTCCTGACCTTGTTACCTGCATCCACAGAGGCACAAAGCACAGACAACAGCCACATTCAAAAGAAGTACTTAACATCAATATTATGTGCAAAGCAGGTGTAAGTCTATCAAATGTAATATGAAGCAGGATCAGAAACAATCACAAATAAAACAACCATATTAGATGCGTGTATGAATTCCTGCAATTCCTCCTCTGATTCTGCTTTAATGGAGAACCACAAAACAAGCTTAGTCAACCTGCAGCTCCTATAGGATCATGACTTTGGTTTGCTTTCCCCATGATTCTCTTTTGGCTCCTGCCATGTAGATTTGTATATTCTGCAATTTTGTGAAACACTATGTGATGAATCAGAGACATGTTTTGGTGAATATTTAATTAATCTTATACTAAAATATTTCAGCATTTTCCAATCCAGTCTGACAAAAAACTTGTGCTGTTGAGCATCAGTAAAGTTTCTTTTGTGCAAAAATATGTAAACAATTTAAAGTATGCTTTACTTTTGTTTTAAAGCCCTTCTCTCCACCCTTGAAACTCTAAAAATTCTTGATCATGCTTGAGATATTTAACAGTCCAGGTTGCAAAGGTGCATCATCAAGAGATTCTTGATAAAGCAATTCAAAGCTCTCTCGTTGTCTCATGGTAGATCAGGCATTGTGTCTTGAAGCCATTCTACAAAATAAAGTTGTTGCTGTATTTTTTCCTTGTGCTCACAGGAGCAACAAATCTACAGAGCATTCATTCTGGAATTCCCATTTGGTTTTGCTACATCCTGGACTTTAGCTCAGGGCTCTGGAAAATTCAACCAAATGCCAGAGAAAATATTGCAGTAGATTGCCCCAGTTCTCCTTTCCAGTGCAAAATTTAGTTTGGACTGGGGAGGAAAATCTGTCTGGAGTAATGTTTATTCTGAATTATAATTAGACCCAATTATATGAATTATAATTAGACTCAATCTGGACTTTATAACATGAATTAAAGCTGGACTGAAACTAGATTAAGACTGGACTTTGTTCGCACAAACTGTTTTTGTCCTTTTTTACTAGTACATCTGTTTTAAATAATGAGATATTTATAAGGGACATTGCTGTTTTGACTAATGTATTAAAACCGAAGGATGTGTGTTTACATATATGTGCTCATGAGTGCCTGGAGTGCGTGTTTTTGTTTCCACGTGCTATTTTCGACATTTTCGTTCTGTATGTCCTCATCATTTTCTTCATGGTGTATGAATCTCAATTATATGAGTCTTTATATGTTCTAGTTTTCCAGTAATGCTTTTTAGACTCTCCTTTAAATTCTATAAATGTTAAAAGTATGCATTGTTGTTTATAGTAGTTGAATGGATGATTCAGTATTGAACATTCTGAATTGCATATTTACATTCAAATGATTATCCATTTGTTTAGTTTGTTAGACACCTTAGTTAGTTAGAATGACTATGTTAGAACAAGTTAGTTTGAATAAATGACACATTCTTTCCTTAGTTAAACTGTGGACCACCCTAAGGAATAATAGCTCACAAAAGGCCTTTGTCCCTTTTTAACTTCCCATCACCAGTGTAAAGTGATATCTTAAGCAGTCCTATTGCTCTCTTCAACGACAGAGCATGGCTGAACTGATAATCTTCATCTCTGGCTAAGGCAGGACAAGATTACTCTTGTTTTAAAGGAGTTACATACAAGGGAGGTCTGATTACAACCATTTGTTGTCTCAGTTTCCATCTTATTTCCAAATGCACGGCAAAACTAATAGCATAACCTATCCATAACAATTATCCAGTAAATGGTCTCACATTAATCTAATTGACATAATAATACAGGGTCTTTGAAATGAGAGAAAACCCATATAAATAAATGGGCTTAAGGGGCATTAAGTGAACAGTAACTATATAAAGAAGCATTGTGTCCTTATACTACTATTACAAAGTATTTCAAGTTCATGTCATCGTACTGTATTGGAACATTGAATGTTTAGCTTAGAGAATAAATGGACCCCAAGTAATGGAAGATGTTATCAGAAATAAGGAGAGGATTAACATCTGATACGCATAGACTGTTACAGTATAGTTGGTATAGTTCTGTACCAACACATACCACAAATAGCATGACATAGACATTCACCAACCCATATATTCATGTAGGCAGTATGCACAGTCAAATGTCTCATCACAGTAATCAAGTATAAATCCAAATAAAACTCATCCTGTCAAAGAAGGACAACTTCAAATGAACTTCAAAAGCACAAACAAACCATGTGTTAATTCCTACCAGGCCTTTCTTGTTTTCGGTACATATAAGGCTCCTAGAACACACCATATGCTGCACCAAAATCAAAGATTCAGCTTCACCCTGCTTCTGTCACCCATTCCATTGCATCTGCGATGTTCGTATCTTCATCGGGTTTAGCAGTTTGGTTTCAACAGAGTGTGCCTTAGTAATTATTTTGTTCAGAACTAAACACTGTCCCATTTTCATAAAGTGAAACGAGAGACATTGAAGCGGCAAATTCAGCTAAACACCACAGTGAAAGCACAATGTGTTCTCTGGTGTTGTAGCTTCTGTTACTTCAGACCCTTAGGGTATAACAAACACTGCTGCCCCCATACCTGGTAACATCAAGAGTTCCACAAATAGGAACTTTCTTTCTTGCTTCCTCTTGGGATCCAGAAAATGGAACTTCCACTGCCATGATGGGGTGTGGGGAAGTATGTATTACCATTCTATCAGAGTGCTTGTCTGTACTTTACCTACATTGTTGTTGCAAATTAGGGTCAATAACTTTATATTCAACGATTTTCCATATTGTATGATCACTACAGTGCTGGATAACTAAGACACAAAGGTTCGTGAAAAGGGCCAAATCAACAGACGTGCATCATTTGAACAAGTTGAAGGAAACATTCAGAGTTGTGTTTTTGTTTTGGTTTTTATATGAAATGAATATCGGAACATTTTATTTATCTGAGCAAAGCAACGAACCACAAACCCAGATCAAATAAAAATAAAAGGACAAACAAATGGAAAGAAAAGGATCAACAAATGGAGAGAAAAAAAGAGGTAGAAGCACCAATGAAGGCAGAAGCCAAAAAACCAATGGAAAAACATAAGCACATTCAGCACACTATTCAATAAACCCTACAAACAAATAAATAAAAGGGAAAGCATATTTGCATATGGAAAAATTCCATTCATGTGTTTGATTTGAGACTTTTGATGTAGGGCTGAAACATCCCATAAAACCTTAATTGCTAAATGATGCGGATGTTGTTGAATAATTGTGCGCCTTGAAACTGTTTCGTGTGGGTTACAGGGGGTTATTTATAGAAGCCTAGCTTTGCTCTGTGTGTGCGTTCCCGGGGTCTTGGGTTTATTTTGTTTGACAATGAGGAAAAAACTTTCGCCTCCAGAGGATCTGTGAAGTCCTTGGCCTTGGAGACAGTGAGGAGTAAGTCCAGACAATGGCATGCTGTTTGAGCAGACAGAGGGAGGCTCTGTGAGCCAGACCATGATCTCCACTCCCTTTGCTTGGAAAAGCCTATGTCTGAGATCATAGCCCTACAGATAACACTGCACCTCCCTCCCAGCCCTTTGCTCCTAACTCAAGCAACAAGCTGTGATAATATCCTAAGCTAATTCCTCCTGCAGACTTCACACAAGGGCCACATGTGCAGGGTGAGACGACAACCAGCAGAGCACCTCTCTGGCCAAAAGCCCCACCTGCACATCTGGTCAAGGGCAGAACAGGCCACAGCTTTCATCTGACTTTGGGCAGGATGGGGGATGAGGGTTGGGTGGATCCTCAGATACTGTAAATACAGACAGAGTGAGAGAGCTCTCTGTTTCCTCTCTCTCTCATCGGCTTACATACATGCCACGTCTGCAGCTGAAAAGCATTCTTCACTATCAGGGTTCCAGAATTATGTTCTACATTTCTGTTTAGAGCAGGAAAGACAGTGACCCAAACTTAAAACTGGCTTCTCTTAATAAAAAGTAGCTATTGAAACTGCAAAACTTTACTGACAAAAGATAGCACTCGGTATGATCCATACTTAAGGAAATGTTACAAAGACTTAATCTGAAAGGAGAATGAGGCATCTATATTGCAGAGGCCACAATGAACTGAAAAATATTCCAGTGCAAACATAAATAACTGTATTATTCATAAGATTTCCATAATTTTTCTTCCTTAAAAGGCTACTCATAATCATAAGAGCTCAGTAATCAAAACCAACTTTTCCCTATTGCCTCTTTGCCCTTGCTCCTCACTCGCTGTGCTCTGTTGGATGTTTGCCCTTGACCCCTGGCGGCCCTTCTGAAGCCAGGGTGTTTTCTGGGTGCTCAGGCTTGCTAGACCACCTAACACAGGCATATGTTTGGTTTAAGAGTGCGGAAGCTCAATGGGGCATTGGGGCTTGGCCGGACAGGCAGTGGCTCTGCCCCCCTCGCTGGGTAAACTGCAGCCTAGACACTGCACCCATTCAGCCAGTCCACGTGCTGGGGATAAAGTTGGGATTGTTTGTCAGTATGCTGCAATGTGTGGAATGCTGAGGTCTTGCTCCCCCTCTGGGAAGGGAGCACAAGAGGGGGAGATGCTTGCTCTGTCATTGTGTCTCCTCTCACAGTTATTTCGTACTTTCTGCTTACCCTTTTCTTTCCTTTTCATCAGATGGTCTGCATTCTTCACAATGATCCATTTCCTTTCCAATGATGGCTGCAATCAGAAGTTGGGACCAATGACAGATCAAATTTCAACCTGTTTTCAAGAGGCCCCTGTGTGGATTCCATGTCCACCACTCAGTGAAAGACATTCCATCACTCTCTGTGGCATCACCTTCCACACATAAACACACACACACACACACACCTTGTATAGATCCTAAAGCACATAGCACTCCACCAGAAATCAGCCCCACCTCGCTCTATAGATGGAACATGGAAGTCCCAAATAAAAGAGTCCCTCGAGTATTTCTGCTCCTACAGACATACCCACAGAGCTGTGGTGAGCTGATGATGCAGAATGAGAAGAACCCCACAAGTTCTCCAGAGGCCACACATCCCAAAGAGACATGTGCTTAGCTGCAGTTGGCTCTCCGGGTCAACTCCATAACATAGTGCAGCAGTGGCATGTGTTTCCCCTTAACTCCAGCAGAATGATGTCACCTCATAAAAATCATATGATCACCAAAACAAACTTTAATTAAAAACACCTATAGCATTCATGCTCCATCTGTTTATCAGACCTAGAGTTCCCTTTCATATATGTCTGGAAAACCACCAGAAGGTCAGGCACTGCTCAGAACTCCTAACACATGTGTCTGCCATAGTAAAAAATATTAAGCTGAGTTTGACCTTGTTCTTTCTGGGAGAGTTAGGACCCTGCATGCTATATTTTAACCCTCAGATTCTGAACTAGTAACACTTATGAGTTAACTGCGATGCCTAGCATAGCATAAAAATCCTATTTCTTATCCATCCATATTTGAACGATATTCACCTCAACAACCACTTTTCAGTGTATTAGGTACTGGACTATATTGGTTGTACTTTTAGAATTACATTCAGAGATTTCACCGCATTCCTTGAAAAGACTGTTTTCGTGTTTCTCCATGGTATCCTTGGTGCATAATTTCTGGTTTTCCTGCTGTGTGGCCTTTCCTTAATTGGATGCAGTCCAGATGGTAGCACACACAGTAACACTGGGATGTGAAGTAATGGAGAACATGTCCCAAATTACTAAAAGGAAAATAATAACATGATGTTATATAGCGCCTTTTTAAACAAGCATTTTGCACTCACTGCTAGACAGCAGAAAAAAGAATGATACTGTAGTCCACACTGATTCATATTAAAGCTTGTATCTATCAGCTGTTGAGATGATGTCTCTGACCTCAAATATATCTCAGATAATAGAGTGCGATTTTGCAAACATTACTTGTATGGTTCCTAAAGCAAAAAATATTTTTGGAAAGTAATAGGTTTGTGACCCAGTTTTCAAGCATTACAGATGGGACTCTCACAACCTATAATTGTCCTTGTTCAACTGCAGGATAGAGAATATGTGCTTCGGTGCTTCTGTTTCTGGAGTAGCTATGACTCCTCTTAGTCCAATGAATTTGGGAAAAAGAAAGTATTATAGAAATAAAGCAAAACCCACAACTATAGTTGCACAGTTAGGGTTATTCACCATGTTGAATGGTCTAGGTCCTAACACTTTCTCATATTACAACATTCCTCTGAGAAGACCCATGTCACGATTGCCCTCCCCTCCCCCCCTAGAGTCGTGGTTTCCTTGGTTGTCCTCATCCCGTTCCATTCCTGGTTTTCTGTCCCATTCTGATTCCCTTCCTGGTTTTTGCTTTGGCCTCTTTAATCCTATCACCTACCTGTTTCCTATTCCGCTTCATTATTTCTAGTATTTAAGTTTTTTGGTTTTGTCTTTAGTCGCTGGTTTTCTCTTATATGTTCTCATGTCTGGGGAGTTTGTTGCTGTAGTTTACCTTCCTGCTGGTCTTGCTGGTTCTCTGTCTGGTTTGTGTCTGTCTTAGTTTGTTCTTTGTATCTCCTCCTTGTCTCTTTACTCCTGTCAGTTTTCCCCTTTTCCTTTTCTTGTATATTCAAGATGGTTTCATGTACTGAGTTTTCAATTGCATCGTTTGTATTTTATGTCTTGGATTAGTTCTGTGTTGGACTTTGTCATCTTTTCTTTTGGTTTAGACGTTGGTCATGTTTAACGTGTATTCCCTTTCCCAGTTCCCATATTATCTTGGCTCTGATGCTGGTTCTTTAGTTTAGTTTAATTTAGGTTATGTTTAAAATATGTATGTGGCCCTGTTTTGTTTAGTCTTTTGCACGTCTCTTCTAGGTTAATCCGTCATGTTGTTTCTGTGAGTGTCCTGTTCCTTTAAGTTCATTGGTACTTGTCATGTTTTGTTTAGTAATCTTATAGCCATGTGCTTTTCTTTATTTTTGTCTGATCTGACTGGTTCCTGATTATTAAACCAACTGCTTCTCATCCCTTGTAATTTTCTGTAATGCACTTGCCTTCTGCCCAAACAACCAAATGTCACAACCCACTTATTTTATACCTTCTGTTCTTGAGAACAAGTCTGGCAATTTTTTTTGTGCGTGTTTTTGTTTTTTTTTAGGGGAAATGAGTCAAGAAATTACCTCTGTCTGGTACATCATTAACATTCTGTCTGCCTGAAATGCTGCTTAATGTAGTGGATGAACAGGTTGACAAGGTTTCTTGTAAAATCTCCCTCAACCTGTTTGTTTGGGTTTGTTTTATTTATGTCAATGTGATACTCAGTAATATAATCTTTATTTGTAAAGCACCTTTCATACATGAAACTCGATGCTTAACAGATGCTAATTTTTTACTTAAAATCATACAATTTAAAAATTCAAGCAAACTAATGTTATTTTATGTAACTTTAGATAATTCTTTCTCAAGTTTCATTATTCTGGTTGCGTTGTGCTGGGCTGGCTGATGAGCATATGCTCTCTCAGTGGGACCACTGATCCATAGAACACCAGCACTCACTAACAGGACTCCAACAGGATGCTGAACTTGGTGAACCGTTTACCAGGTTTGTCCAAAAATGCGTTTCAAGTCATTTCATGTTTATTTTTCTATTTTTAAAAAAGCCTAGTTATACCTCACATTACTGTTGACGATGATGGAAGTCAGTAAATAGTTTATATTATTTAAAAGACACTTGACCCCTTTTTTATTTCTTCATGTCCAAACATGTCTCAGTGTGTGCCAGTGGCCTATTTTAGAAACCACTGGATGGTTTGGCAAAGCAAAATCTCCACCAGAGTTAACAGTGCAAATACCAGGAACATCAGACACAGCACCAGCTGTATTTTTCAAGCAACCTGTGGCCTTGAACAGTCTGCTAGCTATGTGAGTATATTTAGACCTTATCTAATAAGATGTCAAACACCAAGACGATAAGTGCAGTCTAGCCTCTCCAGTGCAGCTGTATGTTCACACCTCCACAGATCCACCATGGAATCTTACCACTCTTAAGTGATTCTTAAGTGAAAGCCCTTTAACTTCCACACAGCCATAATGTGTTCATCTGTAAAAGTATTCTTATTGTGTCTTTATGGTAGGTCAAGGTCTATACAGCTCTTAATTCATATTAGCATAATTTTATCTCAGTCAAAAATAAATTAATTTTAAAAAGATGAGCTTTAGCAACAAAATCTCTGATCTTCATTGCTAGTTGTATTTAAATTAATCCAGTGACATTTTGATAAATATTTTGCCTCGTTCAGGCTAATTAACATTTTGCCTCAGGTATACCAGATGCGTTTAGTTTTGAAGACCTTAATTAAATAGGCTTTATGAAAGTGATGTATATTTTTGTAAGCACAATGAATTCCTTGTACTAATGTTACAGGTCGTTTCATGGCAATGCGGAACTCTAGCACCTAAAGAGGTGCATACAGCATGCAATTCACTGTGAGTGATGACATCTGGAACCAGTTGGCTGAGTTCAACATAAATTCAATGTCAATGCAGCCAGTTGAAAGTGAAATCATACATACCAGGAAAACTTTGAGAACATCCTTTTAAGTTTGGCCTGGATTTTAATTGGTCCAAAAAAGGCATAGCATACAAAATTTTGATTCACAGGGTACATTGCACTGCTAGGAAATAGTTTTTTATTGTATCTACACTAACAATGGTTAGGTTACACTAACAAGTTGCTAGCAGTTGTCTTATTCAACCCTGAATGTCTATGGAAGAGGTTTCATTTCTTTTCTCATTGTTTAGTTTAATATTACATAACCTACGTAGTTTCAAGTCAAGCACTTATTAATGATCTTCTTCATTACAAAGGATAACTAACTAAATAAGAAACATTAAGCATTTGTGGACAGATACTATAGGTTTGAATAATGCCTAAGTTTATGAAAACATGGACTCATAAGCTCCCACTCATTTTATGATGAACACTGGTCTGACGTTCACTGAGCAGACATGGCGTGTGAAAGGAACAAGCTCTCGGATGTCAGTTTGGTAGTCATGTTCCCATAAGTCTAAATTTGGCAGGCTCCACCCTTTGTAGGACATGAACAGTGTCAGAATGTACAGAGGTGTGACTTAACAAAAGCACATATGAAAGGCATAATCCACTTGGGTACAGTTGAGACAGCTAAGATATAAATTTTAAGATGTATCATATGAGACTGTCTTATTTTTTTTCTTTTAACTTTGGACTGTAGTCCCTTTAAAATCCTAGTAGAATTGTACTAGAATTAATATACTGCTACTAAACTATTTGTGTACTACTTACACAAACCTACCTATAAATGCTAAAATAACTTATTTAACATGTCCATTGATCAGCAATATGTGTAAAATAAAATATAAAATGTATCTCCTTCACAACTGAACACCTTTTCCTTTAAATCTTTATTCAGGTTAAGTTTAAGACTGTGTACATAAAACAATGAATGCTACGAACCTGGCACTGTCCCTAAACAATCTTTGCAAACCTGAAATACATTGGCTTGTTCAAAAGAATATCATCAGCTATATCATCTTTCTTGAAGCTGTCATCTTACTGATATAATGCTAACAAAAGTGAGTATGGCATCTGTCTGAAGCAAAGTGGATTCTCATTTCACTGCCAACATTGGTGGAGAACAAAAACGCCTTTGTCAGTAGCTTTAGTGTCACACCAGAAAGAGAAGCCATTGTCCTTTAGTAAGGATTCTTTTGCTTCGTTCCCTGCAACAGTAATGGGTCCAAGGCATTAGCTAAAGAGTGACTCACATTCAGACCATAACTGTGTCAGATTTTTGGTGAAAAGCATGATAAATGCTTTTTCAGATTGTTTAGTCTGTTTACGTTAGAAGAATGAAACATCTTTAGGATGGATTTAAAGTTTTTTTTAATTGCATAAAAATACATGTCTCCATCCCTGAAAAATAAAGATTTACATTTAATTTGGGAGACAGAGGCTCTTCAGAACATGCCTTTCTTGCTTTTTTTGTACATGGGTTTCATTGAAGGCACGTGGAATTACAATAAACATTCCCTTCTTAACAAAAATAAAATGTCTTTGGTCCTTTAAAGAATGAAGAGAGAAAAACAGAAGTTGGCTGAAACAACAGTCAGGCAAAAGGAACAAAATATTTATAACTTTTTAACTTTGTTACCTAAAAATGCATCCTTTTCTTACAATACCCATATCCTTAATCCTGATGCGTGGCATGTAGACAGAAAAAAACATGCTAGAAATCCAAACTACAACAGTTGCTACATTTGATAGATCAACTGTCATACATCCAGTCAGCAAAAACAATAAATGAGAATGCAACAAAATATGCATTTGAATTGGCTCATATCAGACATACAGCAGTAAATGATCTGTCCATTTCAGTTGTACCAAAATAAAGGACCTAATCTCGGTTTGCTTTTATTTACAATCTCATTTTCACCGTAGAGACCAAAACATTCAGGTTATTCAATGTGCTTGTGCATCTCCCCACAAAAAAGTGGGTAGGATGGAGAGTTCTGTGGATCAGTTGCAGGGCAGCCATGTCTGGTAGGTGTTGCTGCAGGTGTGCATCACTGGTTGCACATGAGCTACGTAGTAGTTGCTGAAGTTAACATCCCGTACATAAGGGGCGGGTTGGTAGTAGCATGTGACGTTGGTAACAGTGGGCAGGGCGTTCTGCTCAGCCAGCACCCGCAGTGCCAGCATGGCAATAAGGTTTAACGTTTGACGCCTCTCGTGTCCCATCAAGCACACCGTACTCTCATTTACCACATGGTGGAGTGTCACTAGACAGTCATAGCGCTTGTGTTCCATGCCTGCAAAATGGTTCTGCAAATAGGCCTCCAGCTTCCTCTGCTGCTCACCAGTGTCTGGGAAGTCAATGAAAAACCGTGAGCACATGTAGCGCTGTAGTGATTTCATCTCCGTCTCTGATGTGGGCTGGAAACCCCGCACCAGGAGGTGGCAGTACTTCAAGAGGCCGCCACCTCGGATCTCCTCAGGGTTGCGTGTGGCGATGATCTTGTAGTGCAGGTGACGGAGAGCTTGCTCAAAGTCTCCATATACGCTCTCGCCCAGCACAGTGGGATGGAAGCTCTCGGACATGGGCGTCTCCGAGCAGCGGTCGAAGAGCAGCAGCGAGTCTAGACTTATCTGAAAAGAGTCCACGCTAAACTCGAACTGGCGCCTCAGAGAGTCCACAAACTTGAGCTCCACGTTTTTCCCTGTGTTGTTGGAGAGGGAGATGAGGCTCCAGCGGTCACTGTCATTGCACACCTTCACCAGCTTTTGCACGTATGCCTCCTTCAGCGTCAGTGCCGTGATGCGCTCCTTACTCACCCCCTCTGGGAGGAAGTCCAGCAGGCTGTCTAGAACCACATCCTTAACCAGATGGAAGGCCTGGTCATCTGACAGTGAAACTCCAAAGATCAAGTCCAGATCCTTGTAGCCCAGTCCTGTGTCCTGGTGCAGGACGTGACTGGCAGCAGAGCCGTTTAGTCTCACGTCTCGTACAGCTACTCCCCGTTCTTCAAGCCTTGCTCGCACAACCTAGAAAGACAAACATTTTCAAAAAAATGTGAATAAAAATAAATAAAAATAAGACAAGCAAATATTTAAACGCTGTCAAAAGCATTACAAAAGTTATACTTTGGATTTCTATTTGGTGGTTCACATGTATTTTGGGGAAGCAGGGGAAGGTGTGGAGCATCAAAACTTTGTTCCTTGATAACAAGCAAATGTTGTGGGGTTTTTTGTTTTTTTTTACATTCCCAGGCTAACTATTCATTTTCATTAACATGATTATATAGAGCAGTACTCCCTGAATTTTGCAAACTTCCCTACAATCAGAGATTAGCCTGCATGTTTAAGCGGTAAATGGCAAGTAAATAGGTTCACATAGTGGTCTTGCAAACACAACCACACACCAAGAGAAGTTAAATCAAGATTTCTCGGTTTGCTTTTAGCAACAGATCAAACATTTCCTGGAATGCCTTCAGCAAGCAAACCGAGACCATCAAAAAGATTATCTACTGTTTATACCAATCAATAATAATATGATCAGATTAGGCAATGCAATTTAGGAGATTCACACTGAATAGGAATCCCTAATAACAGAAAAATGGAAAACTGTGAGGGGTTAATATTAACTAATGATCTCAAGAGCAAGATCATCTCAGACACACTGTAATTATTTAATCAGTCTGTCAGTGGAAATGGTTTGACCAGGAAGAAAAACAGAGATCATTATGACATTGCTATGAACTTACTGTTCTGACAGGTGCTATGGAATTTGTGTTCACAACTGCGGTGTTGCCGCTCAGACTATGCATGGAATACAGTAATCTAACTATACCCAGTATTTATTATTGACCCTAAACTGGAGTCAGAAACAACTGTTTCTGGTACCTACAAAAGGAGGACCTACATTATGTCCTTCTCATTGAAACATACATAAACTCTCTCTCTCTCTCTCTCTCTCTCTCTCTCTCTCTCTCACACACACACACACACACACACACACACACACACACA
>JAOXYF010000008.1:10507177-10517485 GCA_028565775.1 Sternarchorhynchus goeldii
CTCTCTCTCTCTCTCTCTCTCTCTCTCTCTCTCTCTCTCTCACACACACACACACACACACACACACACACACACACGTTAGACCACAGGGTATGCAACACGCATATGCTTAATGTAGTCACTCTTAATTTAGCCAGTCAATGTCCTGTTTGTTGATTGTCTATGGCTATGTATATGATTGTGAAATGTAAAAGCTGAGAACACTGCATGAGGGCTACACATCTCAGTTTGACAGCTGTTCTTACAAGAACTTCTCTTTTGAATTTACTATTTTCACATGTCACAGTGTAAGTGCTAATCTACATTTTTTTGCTAATATATGATGGTGTTTGGGTTTTACAAATTATTGATAACATTAGCATGTTGGTAACTTTTTACCCTTTGTGCACTAGGAATATGGCTATATGAAGCTACATAGTGTGTTTACTTTATATACTGCACAACAATGAACAACACTTTCTGGAGAACTAATTACAATTTTTTTAAGTATTCTAGCATGTACAAATGTATTCTGTACTATTAACATATGTATACAGTACATCTCCACCATGTTTAAGCATGGTTTTAAGACAAAAGCAGAATATTCTTTTAGAAGCTGGTCCAAAACTTCAGAGAGTTACATGTGAGATTTAAGCATGGTTTTGTTTTTAGCCTTTAGGGGCTAAAACATACTGCATGAAACTACTGTTGTAAAATAAAAACACTACATTGCTTCTTTTCACAACTTCTATGGTTGTGATTTCCACAAGTGTTTCCTTTACAAACCCAAGAAGTATCTGCTAAATATCTTACACAAGCTTGACCAACCAAAGGTCACTCTTTCCTATCCTCTGCCCTAACTTCAAACGGCTGGGCTTTCTCACTGTGAAGGAAAAGTGTTTCAAGAGAATCTTCATATTCACATGCTGAAACATACATCAGAGAGTTCAATAGTCAGCATAGTTTCTGCCTGAGGATATATTCATAAGTTTAATGATTAGGATATTGGCTAAATTCAGCTCAAATTATGTTAAATAATATTAATGAACCAAAACAATTGATGGACCCTTAATCATTAAAAAACATTTAAAATATAGACTATTTCACATAACCATAATTGCACAGTAAATCAATATAATAATAATATACATTTTTGTGCACCCTGTGGCAATATTTAGATTAAGTTTTAATCGCAAATTTGACATGATCACTTAATTATATAAATAAGATGTGTATATGGTGGTCTACACTGGATTTATCGGGAAACATAAATCTTGTGATGGCTCTTGTGATGCAGGCTGAGACTGTCAGGGAAATTCAGGGAACCGTGCCAGAGTTAATGTCCCAGGGGCCAACAGTGTAGCGTTTGCAAGAACGTCTGCGTCATTAACATGACAGTTAAATTAGCTAAGCATAACACATTCTCTGTCCACTGTCTCAAGGGGCAAAGGCTAAAAATATTTTGCTTATCACAAACTTTCTGCAAGAAACATGTACAGACAAGTAGCCTTTGCAGTCTTCCGCTTTTGTCTAGGGACGGTGGACACAGACTATACCCTAGATAAAATGATCAATCACTTCATAATCTGCTTTAGTGTGAGATATTTATAAATAACTATGTGAATAAGCAAGCTATGTAGGTCTGGAAGAATAGAAAACATGAAGAACAGCTGTAGACTATAAATATGTGTTTAATGAGAAGATGACTAATTCCAATTAAACATCACGTAAACGTTATCTTTTAATTTAAAATAGCATCAAAAACTGCAAACACCAAAATAACGTCTCAGACTGCAGATAACAAAACGCGACTAATAGGCACGACTGTGGGCTATTATCCGCGCATTTGTACCTGTACGATTTGTCGGGGTTGGACCGAAAGCGTCGGAAAGTTCCCACGTCCGTGAATGGGAACCGTCTCGCCAAGAATACAGTCCAAGCGTTGCACCTGCTCCCAAGATAACACACAAAACCGCCGATTCTGTTCCGACCCATCACCGGATGTCATAGCGAAAAAATCGGTGTGGAGAAAAATAGCTTTATTTTCAAAGATACGTCACCGTCTCTGATTTTAACTCTGAACTGTCTATAGCCGAAATAAATAGGCTACCGACCAAGGGTTTACGTCCAAGAATTTATATATTTTTTCCTAAATTTTGGACTAGTTGCTTGTAGAACTAGAAGCGTTGAAGTCTTCTGACAACTTTCAGCAGTCTACCTTACCAGTTACTCACGATCTGCTCACACTGTTTCACGATTCTAAACTGCCTGGTTTAGCCGTCCGAATGACCTTTTACTCCTGCTATTTACATACGTGAGCTGATTGGATAGTTGGCTCATGAATTATTTGTAGACCAATAGTCCTAAATGAAAATCGTTTGGTCCATTCTCGCTGTTGTGCAAGTTTTCGCCACTGGGACGTGGTTCTGATTTTTTAAGTACAGTAGTAAACCCATTTAAAGAAGAAAATAAAGCGAAAAGAGAGGTTGAAAAAAATAAAACCTATGGCAGAGTCACAATTTGTGAACACCTTTTACATGTAATTTTTTTTTATTAATTATGAATCTACTTAACATAGCTATTATTTAATCTCTTATGTATTGCTAATTAGTTAAAGGTTAATTAAAAACCTGAACGTCCAGCTGGTTAGGTAACATTTAAGTATTGTTAAAGTTACAGGTTTTGGTTACTTCTGTAGTATTGCAGTCAGTCATATATCTCATGGGAAACAAGCATAAAAGAATGTAGCGGGAAAAGTGTGGAAAGGTTTGGACATGGAACAAATGATTATTTAAATCACAGGAACGTTTACAAATAATAAAAGACTTTAGTAACATGGTGAGGGGTTCTTGTGTGTTGGCTTTAAGTTGATTTGATTTGATTAAGATTATTAAAATGTGATAAGCTTTGAGTGGAAAGTTTTTAGTTGTTTGTTCCATCAAGATAGATTATCGCATGTATGTTTCCACCAAAGATTTGTGTGCAAGCAAATTTGTGTAGCAGAGAAATTGGCAAAAACAAATTGCAATAAAATATGTTTAATCAGTATTTTGAGTTAAGAAATTGCAATGGAAATAAAAGAAATCACTACTTAACAAAGAAAAGCCATACAATTCCTGAGATAATAAAACAGTTTGTGTTTGTTTATGAAATAACACTTATGTAAGTGCATTTATTTATGTTTTTGTCTGACAAGTTCATTAAGCCTTAATGCATTGACTTGGACTGTAAAACACTTTTTTTTTTTTACTGTCATCACATTAAATAAACTGCCTCTGTAAATGTGTACATTATGTGGCTTTGTGACAGAAAGCATAATTTGGGAGGTGGCAAGACCAGCATTGCGCAGATCACAGCTAATGTGATGTTAGAATGAGTTTCATACACTGAATTAGCTGAATCTAACTGAGTACATGCCATGTAAAATGCAAGCTGATGCCCTGGATTTATACTGCAGACTGTAGACATAGTTGGGGAATAATTCAGAACATTTGCAGTTTGTGCATTACACTGAAATCATCAATGTATGAAGAATGCACTGCATATTGCAAACCTTGTTGGGATTCAAGTGCAATAATGTTAGCTAAATGGATGTATGTATAAATGGATCAATAATGTTAGCTAAATGGACTGTAGAATAATGGCATTCAATCTAGCTGAACAAAATCAACCACTGACTTGTCATTACTATGACTATGAACTACCTATATATTTTTATTTATATATAAATAATTTATATAATTGATTTGAAGAGGGCAGATCCTCTTCACTTACCATGGTGTCAACCAAAGTTGACAGTCCTGGCAACAGTATCCAAAATTTGCCAAGATGATAAAATTCGCTGACAACTCGACAGAGTGGGTGATGATCCTGGTAAACACATCTGAGAGGGAGCAAAAGACACTCTTGAAAGTCACAGCTGGGACATAAAACAGCACTGCTCAGTAAGAATATATCACTAAGTGGAGGAATCTTATGTGACTAAGTGGTCAATTAGTCTGTTTTGACTGAATTCGGAACACATCATTTGTAAACACTTTGGGAGTAGAAATCCACACCCAGTAAACAGTTCAACATACTGGAATCCTAAAATAAATGGAAGTTTAAAGGTATACATTACTGTTTGTGTCTTTGTTAGTATGATTTGGTTTAGCAGGTCTATGATCTTTGTGTACCAGGTGAGCTGGAGCTGTAAGTCTAGTGGGTGTGGTTGGCTTTTCCAATTGTTTGATCACACCTGACTTATTCAAAACCCACACAGCTCAAATAGACAAAAGAACCTTTAATAACAGGGAAATAGCAAGCAGGATACTGTTGGTATCTTGCTAGTGTTCTGGTAGTGTTCTTGGTAGTGTTCTGGTAGTGTTCTGGTAGTGTTCTTGGTAGTGTTCTGGTAGTGTTCTATGGAACTGTTTTCTGAAATTCAGTGAACATACTGAACTCATCACAGAAACCAGTATTCTTCCAAATGTTGATAGGATAATAAAAAAGAAATATATAAATAAACTCATTAATTAAAATAAACATTTTATATAAGTGATAGATCAGTCAGTTTGCAATAAGGTATTATGCATATGTATTTATATTGTACTTATGATGCATTGTATGCGGTATTATACAAGAGGAGGTGTAGGACACAGCTGTTTCACTGGAGTGACAACAGAGCAGGAGAATGTCACAAGATTGACATCATGGTATAAAATAAAGCTAGAAATAGCCATGACTAAACAGAGATGGATGTCACGATGCTGAGTTTCACATAGCCACAAGTGGTTTTCAATTAGAGATCCTGGCTGTGTCATGCATTATAAAGAGGCAAAGACCTTGCTTTTCACAGTCTTCAGTGCACTTCAGCTGAGAATAGTTACATTATATATCAAATCTAAAGAGCTATTTTTTTTCTCTCTTGAAATGAGTCCATCACATGTGCAATGGTGTAATGACTCATTGACATAAGACTGCAAGAAGGGAAAATAGCACCCCCGCACCCCCCCTAAGTTGCATGCTTAGATGTAGTCAAGGCTCATTAGTTAGCTGTGTCTGTGCTTTTGAAAACTCAACAGTATTGGCCTCCACTCAAACCGTTCACAAATAAAACTATTTACAGCTCTTTAAATAACCGTATCTTTATTGGGTATATTTACAATGATCTTCATCGTGCATAGACATTAGACACCTGACATGGTTATCATGGTCATTCTAAACGACGCAGAATGAAACACATAATAGTGTCACATATAATTTGGCTAGAGCCACATCTTGAGTTTCAGGCGAAAAACCCATACAGTATCCATAAATCTTAAAAGAAATCGGCTTAGGTGTTTAGCAGCTATGGCAACTCCACTGTTTGTGTGATGTTAGTAGGTCAGGATTTTCCCTACTGTAGGTCATAGAGTCTGCTGTTCTAGTTAGTGTTTGATAAGATGTAGGAGTCCTTATTTGCAGTCCCACATTAGGAGTTCAACCTCTGGAGTGGAGTTATATAAGCTGAGCTGTACCTGTGATGTGGACTGCACTTGAGTGATTGCTCAGTGCCGAGACTTTAGAGCTGCAAATACACAATGGAAAGTGGACATTGCTAAGTACTGATAACAATTGGATTCAGTACCATTCAGTAACATGGAATCTATGTAATTTTACATCGTCCCAACTACACAAAGAGTGCAAAACTTGGTGAAATGCCACTGTAAAACAACAGGACAACAAGGAATCCTTATAGCAGTGTACTATTTACAAGCATTTTTTTTTAAATCAGAAATATGCCAAAATTCTTTTCAACATTACTAAAAGAGAAAAAAGGAAGCATCTAATTTTTATTTTTGTCTATCCATAGCAACCGAAACCATATTTGAAACCACCCTTTCCATAATTCTCAGAGTCCTAAGACCGCTTTCCTTCAACTATTTTGTTTTGTTGTGTGTCTATCCTGTATCATAGACAGCAAGGTGTGTCAAGCAGGGTATATAATACTTGATTATGCAAGTTTCACCTAGGATTACAAGTAGTTAGGACATACATACCAGCAGCAAAGCATGTTGTGAAAGCCTGAAGGATTGTGTCATGTTCAGCAGGGTTGGACACCTACAAGAGGAGCACTCTGCATTGCCAATATAAATATAAATATAAATATATTTTAAAATATAGTTCCATTTAAGGAGTATATTTCATATTCTTTGTGAGGTGTGTAAAGTTTTCAACATGAAGGCTACAACGCAGCATTTATTGGAAACATCTGTAAAGGTGGTGTTGTGGGGGTTGTTCCCATCACAACCTTGAGCCCAGTCATGCATTCAAAGTAACTAGTTCATCTGATATGCCAGCAAAGTCATTATACAGCACGTCTGAAAAGCCAGAGAAAGAGTATGAGACAAAATGAGGGCATCTCTTCAAAATGAGTGTCTCAAAGGAATGAAAAGCTTAAAAAGGACTTTCAAAAGTGCTATTTAACACTGTCCAAATAAGTATTAAATATTCCTCCCATATCTGCCTGCCTCATCTAGATGGTCAGAGTACCGGACACAAAAAGCAACGTTCTCATCTCACAGAATGCTCTGCCAATCGTCACATTCACTATACATCATCTGAGCATACCAAAAAGTATTTTTTCTATTCAAAAAGTTATTTTAAGTTAAGCATTAATTTAAAGCTTTTCATGTCCAAATTGGGGAATAAACAAATGCTTTTGTTTAGAGACATTATATGTACTGCAAGCACATCTAAATCGTTAAGCCTGACGGTGACAAATATGATCTTGTTCAGTACAAATGAGTATCGGTTGCTTCCAGACTTTTCTTGAGAATTATAATGGTCTCAGGTTATAAAATCCTCCTCACCAGCCTATTGGTTATAAAGTCATCAGTGTGACCCATTTTCACTGCACCAGGGCCTGAGGCTAATAACTTTCTTGCATGCAAAGCATAGGAATGTAGCCAGTCCCAGTTTTACTACCCAAAGACTGTCCATGCTAAATGTTAGTGAACAAGGTTAATAAACCCACCACCCACACCAGAAAGACTGGGGTCAACACCCTGAGGTCCTCCTGCTATGGCCTGTATTTACACGGGGATGCTAGAGGAGTGCTCAAAACACTGTGGGATGCTGAATGAAACACATTGGAAAGTCATTTCTAGGATCCACAGGGAGCCACTTGAATTCTGCACTGTAATATATAGGATTTCCACTCATCGTTACCACATCATGTAGTTAGGTATGTGTTTGCTTTAACAGTGATAAATGAATTGTTTAGAAATGTAAATGTATGTGTGTGAAAGAGCTTAGTGCTCAGAGCCAGATGAGCCCCTAATATCCAATGGTGTGAAACTGGCAAATGAAAAGCAAGTCTGATCCTAGATCAGTATTCTTAGTCTGAGTAACTTGATACATAAGGCCCTGGGTCTACACTTAGGATCCAGATAATACTGCCAAAATGCTGCTGTGCAATTCATTTATAAAAATAAACATTCTAACAGTTTATTTTGTTTTCATTAAAAGACTACAATTATTATATTATTGTATTATTAACAGACTACAGGTATTATTGTATTATTACAAGTGACTAGCATCCTGCCTTTGTGGCTGTTTCATAGTGGATCCTGTTACTCATCTGTTGTTGCTATTTATGAATAACTGAGAAGTACATGACATTCTCTTGTCTTCTAGTCACCTGTGGTGCAGCAACCAATCGCAGGCAAGAAAATATCATTTTTTATGGCCTCAGGCTTATCAGCCTTATTTTTACTGTTATTGCTTCAGAAAGAAACCATAATCACATGACCGCTCCATGGCTGCTAGACTAGTTATTATATAACAGTTTGACTAGTTTTCACAATGTGTTTTGACTAAGTGAAAAGTTGTTGGTTTACTTTACTTGCAAATAAAAGTCCTTTTAAAACAAATACTGTTTACGCACACCTTATACATGGGTGACTAAAGGCAAAATGAAATAAAAGAGGCCATAATGTAGAAATACAGCACTTCACATAAATCACATTAAGGTGGAAGTTGACCTTACACGTAGTGACGGAGTTACTTACAGCATACATGACAGACACATTTGAACATAATCTTTATTACTTTTTTTAATAAGCTTGATGATCCCAGGCGAACAGTTTCAAAATTCATATAATCATTCAAGTTATCATTTATCACCACACAATATTTTTATCCAGTTCTAAAAGGTCCCAAACACTGTGTAAATAATTGAATAGTATACCAAGATAGCTACAGCAGAAAGTAAAGAAAAGCAAACATGAGTGCTAGTCTGTTAAAAAGTGCATTTGTATGCAGTGCCCTCAAGAAGTATTATATGAACAGAAAGGGTATGCACTACGAGTTTGAAACTTGAACAGTCTGGGATGCAGTCAACTCCTGCCTTCGTACATCCTTAACATTTTGAGACAAAGTTTCTTCTGAAACTATGTTTAATAGCTGAAACTATTTTAATAGCTCATTTTGAAAGCCAATTTTGTATGTATTTACTGATGTTCAGAAATTTCTAGGGATGCCAATAACGTTCACATTTTGAGATTTTTTTTTCTTTATTTTAATAATGATTTTAATAATTTTATTTAACCCAAAGGTTAAATTTCTCTCAGATTTTCAGTGAAGCATATGTTTTTCAGCACTTATGTTTGATTATCGTTATCAAGGGTGTTTAAGTAGTTTAGGATACCAAACAGTGCAATAAGGTCTGACCATGACACACATTCATATTTCTGCTGAGTACCTTCACAGCCATGAGCAAGCCCATCTATGGCCCGTACATGCTATTCTAACTAGCTGCTATAACTGAATGAGCGATTATGTAAAAAAAATTCTCTCTTAAAATGCATTTCATTCCGAGTATCAAAGAGCTTAAAATATTTATTCTCATACATAGATTCATTGTTTACAGGCACCACTTTACAATTAATCCAACTAGCCTGTTAGACATTGAGCCTGTTAGACATTGAACACTACACTGTCAAAGAAATTACATGTGTAAAAGCCAGAATGTCTATGCAAGTTGGAGAACAAGATTAGGTTAACTGGGATGTGAAGATGTGATGTATTACAAAAGTTGTCCGGAAGAGTCAAAAACTGCTGACAGCTGAACTACATCTGAAGAGCAATTATTTGACTTAAAAAACATTGAAACTTTCACCTTTGGACAGTGTTTTGCAGAATGTGTGGGTGGCTTTTACTAATCAGATGACCAATTCAGAACCAGAATTGCACATATGTTGTACACACTGCTAGAAGAAGAATAAACAACGACAAGTTCATGAAACCATATTTACTTGCGATGTTCCTGGCTCATCAATGAGGAAAACCTGGATTTGTAACATATGCTGTGTGCTCTAAATACAAGAGGCCTTGGTTACATGTAGTATATGAACTACACCTATTTATTTTGAGATTTGTTGCCCATCATAACCTATATATTTGCTGACATTAGCTTAGCTGTACCACTACATGCATCACTCTTTTGTAAAGCATATGGAGACTTATACAAGGAGTGAATTCACAGATAACTAACTTTCTACATAGTGTAATCCAATACCTACAAGGCTTTGGATCCTATTATAAGTGAAGGGAGAGTTAAGGGAAACTAATCTATTAAATGCAAAGCCTTCTGCTCTGTGGCTTACCTTTGGCCCACATACTACTTCATTCATTGGCTGGGACCAAGAAATTGAAAGACTGAGGACCACTACTTATATCAGACACTATAACTGGAAACCAGTCTGACTTACTGCTGGGCATGCAAACCAAGCTTCTGCTCTGTTTGTTCAGGGACTGAATGGCCCATAACAGCAAGCCCTGTACCATGTAGACCTGGAACACCCCCCAGGATCCCCAAAGGGACAGGGTCAAATGCCTTCTCCAAATCCACAAAGCACATGTGGACTGGTTGGGCAAACTCCCACGAACCCTCCCTGGAACTTTGTGAGGGTTAAAAGCTGGTCCTGTGTTCCACAAACAGGGCAGAACCTGCATTATTCCACTTGTAACTGAGATTCGACTATCAGTCACTCTCTTCACCAGTACCCCTTGCCAGGGAGGCTGAGGAGTGTGATCCCCACACGATGTTGCAGAGACGCTTCAGCCAGAGCCTTTAGGAACTCCGGGCTCATCTCATCCATCTCGGGTGCCCTGCCAGCAAGACGTTTTCCAACTACTGATTGGTTAGCAGCTCCGCTCCTCTCTTCACAAGGTACAAAGCCAATGAAATGCAGTTATCATCTAACCAGAAATACGAAAAACAGTATATTTACATATAAAGTGCAGAATTTTTAATAAAATATATAGAATGTAGCTATACATAGAAAGGATACTGGGGGTGTGTAT